>NDXB01002555.1:10027-24615 GCA_002631895.1 Agapornis roseicollis
GGGGGGGGGGGGGGAGAGAGAGGCAGACAGATCTTCCCCTTTCCAGCCTTAATCAAATAATCCATCGAATGAGTAGCAAAGATCCCTGTGGGCTACTTCCTATTTATCATCTCATATATTGGTGATAAGCAGTAATATTTATGTAAACAAACATTTACACACTGCATAGTAATAGTCAGTTACAAATTAGCCAAGCCAGTTGCTCAGCAATGGTAGATGCATCTGAAGAGGGAACTGCCCAAGGATATAATGAAGGTAGGTTTCTTTTCACAGCATATTGCGCCACTCTCTACCCTCTGCAACACCAAGACTTGTTTTATTGGCCAGAAGGAAGGTCTGTGTAAGGCAGGTGCCACTTACTACTCTAAGTAGTGGTGATGACTGCTCTCCTTTGAAGGCAACTGTCTCTGCCACAATGGCATAGCCTGAATGGCCTCCAGTAAGTATGGGGTGCTCAGATTCAATCTGAATTTCCTATTGCTGGCTGCTCCGGCCATTTGAAAACCAAAATCTTGCTGTTGTGGGAATTTGTATTGTACTGTGAAGATCTTTTTTGCAGGTTGGGAGAAGTAAAGATGAAACAAACCTTTCAGCTTTACAGGGCAGTGCTTGCTACTCTTTCTCCATCTTTTTGAATTAGAAATGGATTGGAGAAGGGCAAGAAAAACAATCGGGAACAAAAAAACAGCCTCAGGGGTTAGAAAGGACAGAATTCAGTTACTGAACTGGCAAATAAGGTCATGGAAACAAAGATTACAGGGGTGCCCATGATTTTGCAAAGGGCACTGCAATGAAACTACTGCACAGTCTCAGTGGGACTCATGTCAAGACTGCGGCACCTTCCAGACCAGGCTGTGTTCTCCCAGGACAAGCAAGAACATCTGCAGACGAGTTCCTGCTTACACAGTCCAGAACGTGACTATAAAGACCTACCCAGAGATGCAAAAAATGTGCAAGCACATTAGCAAGCACAATTTCCATCTGTCATTACTCTGAAGGGGCTGGTACTAGCCTCTGTCACGGATAAAACCACATCAGATTATCTGCTCCAGGCTGACAGGTCCTACATTTCTATGATAGAGTTCTCAGCCTGGTCATGTTTTGTATACCAGGCTTTTATAAATTGTGACTTTTAGCAGCTCATAATAATCCATCAATCAATCAAAAGTGACAATCAATAATCAAAGTCTCAATTTTATCAGTTGTGACTTTTAGCAATTCATAACAACACATGACTTAGCATTGACTGATTATCAGCTCTAACATACAAGAAGGATTTGGATCTCTACATCTACCATCCACTGGGAAAATAAATAATAATAATTGTACTATTGACAAAACCCCAGTTAATATTTCTTTTCCAAGACATAGATTTTGTTGAGGGAAAAAAAAAATCCTCAAATTAATTCTCCAAATATCTTTATTTGATGTCTTGTGTTGTCTTTACTACAAAAGTGTTGGACTGCTAGTGTATCTTACCTACTTGTTAAGAAAATAAAAGATATATTAAGATTCAGGGATTAAGACTTCCTTTTGTCTTCTCTGCACACATCCTGAGATGATGGTACCTTGGTCTACAAGTACAGGGGACAGAGAATATGGTTCATGAAAAGAATCAATTCATTCTGCCTCTCAAGTCTAGATTAATTAAAGGCTTTGGGAAAATACAAAACCAGTTCAATAACTACCAACTACCTCTCCAGAACCAAGTGTCCCCAAAGATTGCCTCTCAGGTGCACTTGCATTAAAATGCCAGCAGCTGAAACAAAACAAAGACCCACCCAAATATTTTCAGCCTCTTTATATAGGTAGCTAGGCACTCCCCAGGAGAGAATGGTAATTGCTGCTGGTCAGAGCATTAGCTGAACAATCCAGCAGTCCTGCAATTTGCCTCTTGTCTGAAGGAAGGATCAATAAGCTACACATACCATGTCCCTTTTTTTAATGCAAAATTTGTTGTTATATTAAATCTGGTAGCACTCATGCAGCAATAGTTACCACAGTGGACAAATAATCTAAATATTTACCTTTTATCTATGCCATTTACAAATCCATCTGCCTGGACAGGTTAGTATGTATTTCAAATGTCGTAATGCCTAGAGGCCTCTTACCAGAATGCAGCAAGACTAGACGGAGTACTGAACAGGCACCATTTATGCCCCAAAGAGTTTACAGCCTTAACTTGAAACAAGACATTATTAAAGTGTGATAAACCCTTCAGGGGTGGCAGGAGGGAACAAGTACATTAAGAAAATAAGACAAGCAAATTAAGTCAGATACCCTTTATGGGCCTCCAGGTAATTCTTTATTTTTAAAATAAATTTGTACTAAATTAATTATCCCCAGATAAGTAACTGAATCTTAGGGGGTGAAAATAAAAGGGGAAAGATTTGGAAAAATACCCCCTTAGTTACTGAAGATTTGTAAGAATGGGAAATACAAGTGGTTTTCTCAAAGAGGACAAACAGAAGAGACCCTACTGGAGATGTGGCAATAGACTAGAAAGGACTCAAGGGTTTCAAGGTCTCCTTCAGCACTATTTTCTACTCTGTCAGAAAGCCAATTAGTCTTACAGATTAACTACAAAATAAATACAGAAGAAAAACTTTAGCACTTGACTTTATGTGAGTTAGTATTTCTTTCACAAACATACTTAAAGAAATAATAGGCTTACTCTAAGCTTGGAAGAGTTGGAGCACTTATGGGTTTGCTCTTGGCAGCTAGTTTGTGAAGATGTTATTCGCAGTTGTAACCACCAGTTGAGTGGTTTACTAGAGAGACAAGCAGAGATTCAATATTTGTTTCATGGACAACAGGAACTACAGAGCTTGTTTCTTCCTTTACAAAGACAGTACACTAAAACTCTTAGCTTGTAAAGCAGGAAAACAAGCCAAAACAGAGATAACTGCCTTTCTACTCTGCTACATTTTTATTGACTATTTTCATTGTGAGTTGCTGATGAAAGTGCTTGTTTGACCCTGATGGTTTCATCTCCTCTTACATGCATATATTAAAAAGACAAAACCAACTCAGAAACAAAACCCCCAAAACCCAACACATATATATGTCATTATAAAACATGGTTTATGCATGAATAAAAGTGGGAAAATTCAGACGAGCTAATTCAAGTCCTTTCATTCTAAATAAACTACTGTGTGAGCCCATTAAAAAAGTAGTATCCAATTTACTTTCAAAATAAGTAAGAATTTCAACAAGTACAAAAATTCAACCCACTCCAAGGCAGTTTATGATATATCCACACCTTATGTTTGTTAACACTGTGGCATTCACAACTCTGTTAAGACAGAAGAGACTACTTTTTTCTCATTGTTTCTTTAGCTTCAGAGTACTCATGTGACAGCACTAATAAGAGAGAGATCTCGTTGGGTGCAGTCAGTAATTACTTATGTTTTATTGTACCCTGCTGAAAATACATACCAGCTGACAAAACTAGAGATGGTAACAAAAAGCAGAAAGATAGCAAGCATTAGAAAATGCATAAGGAGGAAGAAGCATCTGAACAGCATCTTTCAGCTGAGTATTACCTAATGAAATAGGAAGCCTCGTATAAAAATAAACATTAGTGTTTTATCTTGGAGTAGGCATTCTCTCTCATTTTGCTCACCTGGGGAGAATTCACACGTCGGCCCAATTCACAGACTGTTAAAAAATTTAATTAAATGCCTATGTAACAAGTGTAGGGTAAAAGTCTTGAAATCCAAGTTCATGTTCTGACTAAAATACATTATTGAAATTCTGCAAGGTATAACTTAAAGGAGAAAACTGAAATTTGCAGTGAAAGCCTTTCCGTATTTATCAAGACTAGTACACAGGGAAAAAAAGCCACAAGAAGATACATCAGAGAATGCAACCAAGCCACAGTATACTGAAGTGCACGAAAGCTAGCAAGCCTGGAAGGGGAAATAAAAAGGGAAATCTGCACAGCTCACTGGCTATAGAACTCCATCATCAAAGAACCGCTAGATACCAATTATGCTCAAAACCTCTCCCAGTCCATTAGAGCAGGGATTTCAAAAGAAGATACTGTGCTTTACTAAGGATTGGGTTGATCAGGCAATTCCTGCAAGATGATCTGGGTAAATATCAAAGATTTTTGATTTTCAGACAGGTAATTTGGTTGGTATTAGACATTTACTTCATGCTGGCATATAAAAAAAGGTGTGATTTGAATTAGTGCCCAGTTCAGAAGGTGCATAGCAAGGAACCTAAATGACAGTTTAAATCACTTAAAAGGCATCAAGTCATTGATTCCTAAAGGACTTTACAGTCTGAAAGACAAGACCTAACATGCAAAGCAGATGTATACACAGAGAAGGCTGGAAGAAGGGGCAAGAATATCACAGGAGATAACAATTTCTGGCTTTCAAGTACTGACTTTAACAATTTTTTTCTGCAGAATGTTCTGAGGAAACTACATGTGGCCTTTAGTGAGTACAACATCAGCTGTTATTAGACTGATGCATTCACTTTGAGGCAGAGGAATGAACCCTCCAGCTCTGCAAACATGAGTCAGAAATGAAACAGATGCACATCCATAAACTGTTCAGCATACCCTCTGTATCATACGCGTGGCCATATAAAATTTGGAATAATTGCCTCTTTTTAAACTTTAGAGGTATCAGCCTCTAAAGCCTCCTGTAATAGTTGACTCTACACAGAGCAACACAAATAGCCTGGACAACTGTGCCAACAGAAAAGCAGACACAGGGAGCTACTGCACATAACCTGGAGATGTTGATGTCCTTGTTAGTCCCTAATGATCTTGGACTGCCCCTGCTAATTCAAATTACCTTGTGTTTGCTGCAGAGAGATTGCACACAGACAATTAACACAGATCAGCTGATGCATGGTAACTTGTAATTTGTTTAGAGGTTTATGACTTAGACACACATTAGTATAGCATCAGTATTTATTATCCTCATTATTAAACAACAGCCTTGAGCCACAGCTTTCAAACCCAATCTTTCTACTCCCCGTGAAAGGGTTGTAAATCAAGGCATTCTCTAAAATGTGATCCCTGGCTCTGGTTGTTGGGATATTCTTACAAGTTACTGACTCTTGTATGCACCAAAGCTCAAAGCCTCTTCCGTATTCTTTTCAATGGGGCCAGAAGGCTGCTCTAAGTTTCAGTACCTTTTACTCACTATGGCAGGATTTTGCCCCTGAGCAATAATTATTGTTCTTATAGGGACACAAAAAGTCCCAATGCACTGTAGACATCCAAGGGAGTTCACTGAACCTTAAATATGGCCTCAGCATTAAGACACTATGTGGGAACTGGTATCTCTTTAAGATATAAGAAATAAAAGAGTTCTGGGGTGAGATTTAGGAGACATTTTGAGGATCTCTTGGTTTGTAACAAAATGTGAATGGAGGCATATATGTAAGGGGGGAATAATGGCAATGCCTTGAAGAGCAGCACTGGCACCCGGCCCATGTGTACTCTTGTCCCTGTTTACATCTGGTGTAATGCTCCCAAAGAAGGCCACTGCACATGAAGGATTATCAAATTGAAATAGACGCTGTGGGAGTCCCTTACTTTCCTTAACCATTCTGTACTTTTTTGGATCCATTAAGTAACAGAACTTCTTGCAATAGAGAGAAGAATGTAAACTCCATGTACTGGAAAGAGCACAGCCATACCATGTACCTGCCTGTGGTCTGGATGGAAGACAATAAAATTGGGAAAAATAATATTTGAATTAGTTGTCACCCTCTTGACTGGCAGACAAAGATCCATAATGGTGACTATGGTATCTTGGAGGCAGGGGAAGGGAAGATATTACAGCACATATTATACAAATGTTTTAAATAGTCCATGAAAGGACAAGGGACACACATATCAAGCAGCCCATCTGAGCAATTCAGTACCCAGAAATCATCAAAATAGAAAGACAACAGACTGTATCCTGAGAACAACAGAAACTATTAGGGAGGAGATTGAATGATTTGTGGAGATGGGATTGAAAGAAAAACAAAACAAAACCCCAACAGTTTGACATAGCAACAACTCAAAGGGAAAGATGAAACAATAACCAGCTTCTGTGTGTGAATTCTTTTTAAAATATTTTTAGCCCCTTAGAGCTATTTATACTGATCTTCTAATAAAAGAGTAGTTTCAATTTACTAACTGAATGCTGTTAAACTAATGTGTAAGTAGCCAGATACAGACTACAGGATTATTTGTGCTTCCTAGACTTCGCTTCTAGGCTAGAGAAGTACCTGATCCCTTGGCTGAAATTTTTAATCTAAATGCATCTAAACATTTCTCTCAAGAAGAAAAACTTTGAGCAGTCTCCTTTGATTTGTCTTACCACCATCACACAGTTGGGAAGTTAAGTTGTAGGCAAGCTGACAGAAATGACTGGAAGTAGAATGAACACAGCAATCAGCTCATCAAATGGCACAGAGAAGAAAAACAGACCAGTAACATTGCTTAATCCAGGAAGGATTTTCTGCATGGCACATGCCCATTTATAACTTGACCTTTGCCCAATGTGATTGTAACCAAGCTTAATTAACAACTGCATACCACTTAAAAGCTTTTACAAAGAAATAACATCAGGTAACTGAAGGACTGAAGAAATTAAACACCACTGAAAGCAGTAAAGGCTTCCCAGTAAAGTGTAAAAAAAAAAAAAAAAAAAAAGAAAAAGTTAAAAATACAGTTAGTACCCTACCGTACCAAGAAACGAGAGAAGGCTTTTCTCATCTTCTGTGCTGCTATCCAGCCATTCGGCCGCATCACCAGGAGAAAGAAGACTCATTCTCCAGCCAGAAAACTTTTCCATACAGAACACAATAAGTGAACGAAGCAGGGTGGGAAGGGTGGGGAGGAGCTGATGGTCTTGGGATTCCAGTACTCCGGTTGTTGCCTACACTGACAACACGAAAACGTGATCCTGCCCTGTTCTCTCAACCCTACATCTGAGAGCCCATACTGACAAAGCAGGCATGGGTGGGAACAGTAAGTGGGATCTGTACTTGTTGTCCCTTTGTGTCAGGTTTCAGTCCAAACAGCAACAGAAAGAAGGCAGAAAAGGGGAGCAGGGGAAAGAGAGGTTTTAAAATCCAAAAGAGATAGCAGGTTATAATAGAATCAGTTTGAATAAAAAGGAGAAATAGATCTCAGTGCTGAAGAGGCTTAAATAAGCCAGCACAATAGCTCATCAGCTAAGTGTAATATATTCCTATTATTCCTTATATTGTTGGCTTTGTTTGAAGGCTCAGGTATTATGCTTTATGCTAAAAGAAAAACCAGCAAGCTTAGAGGCAATTTAAATAACCTTCCCACTACTGAAGAGCCTGCATTCCCCTGTTTACAAGCCCCTTCCTGCTCCAGCTATTATAACAGCACCCCAGCCTTTCTTACAATGAATTTGTTCATGCAATGGCAGGTTGATCAATCTGTGAATAGGAAGCTCCTACCCCTCCCTCTCCCCTCCTCCTGCATGGCGGCAGCATTGATCGGCAATAATGGAATCTGCTTCTGCCAACAGCAGCATTAGAGAGAGGGGAACTGCTCCTCTTCATCAGCACGAAGCAGCAGTCGCAGCCCCGCTGGGCTTCAGCCTCGACTGCAACAGGGCAAAAGAGAGAGAGGCAAGGGGAGAGCAGCATTCTTAGGGGTTCATAGAAGTCATTAACACTAACGGTAGGTTATTTATTAAAAAAAATAAAAATTAATGGCAAATAATTCTGCTCTGTCTAGACAGCGAGCTTGCTCTGCACAGCTCTGCAATGAAGCCTTGTCATTGTGACTTTATGAAGGGTCACATTTAATTGCACAGGATTTATAGCATATGATTTATTCTACACAAAAGAGCATTTTACAGGTTTACACATGCACAAACAGAGACGATTCCTGGTAAGTGAGGAACTCCTGGGCCCCACAAATCAAAATTGCCTTTGTCCTCAGGGGATGAAGCTGATGCTCTGATCAAACTACACTCTTTAAAGAGACAGCCACCTTTTGTTCACCATTTTCTGAACCTGTCTTTATTTTAAATAATTTATACCACTGCCAATTCCTATTACAAACAAGGACACTTGCTGACCATTGACCAAACCCCAAGCCAAAAGGGCAACAGCAAAATTGTTAGATCAGCAAAGCAAAGAATTAGATAGCAACCCACAATTGAAGGAAAAAAAAAAAGAGGTTATCAAGTCCCAGCAGGGAAGAAAATTCCAATTACTAAGACAAACTGTAGCAAGTATTGTTTGTGCAGGACAGATATTTTTGTAAAACACCTGCCAAGCAGGGCAGATGCTACACAGTATTCACAATTAATGAGGGAACACAGGACAGACAGTTCAGGAGGGATGTACCATGGCAGCATGGAAGACTTAGCAGAGCAGTCCCGTTCACACCGAAAAAGCACATACCTCTACCCCCAGTATGAGCAGAGGGATAAAAAAAAAACCAAAACAACCCAGAAACATTTCCTACATCATATAAAATCCAATGACAGAAAGCCATCGGATATATTTCGGTCTATGTGAAAAATACCTGATTTGTTCACAAAATGAGCTTTTGCAACACACCCCCATTAGAAATCCAGGAGATGTAGAAGAACCATTGACATTTACAAACACCCAACCCATTATATTAAAAGTAGAGATAATTATTACAATGCTACTCCCACCCAATGCTACTCCTCCATTCATTGCATTATTTCTAGTTGAACAATGACATGTCTTCCAGAAAAAAAGGACATCCAATTATAAACAAACATGAAGAGCCCGTCTGTTCCCCTGTTAAGCTGTTCCAGTGGTTAACTCCACTTGTGCTTAGTGATTTGCTCTGTATTTCCAAGAATGAATCTCCCAGCCATTGGGCACTTGTTGACATTTGCATGCTTTGATACTCTCCATTATCAAACTCTGGTATCAGAAAGGTCTTCCCTGTTTACAATCTTTGAATACCAAGTTTCAAACAATCACTTCAAAAGTGTCTTGAAATTCCTCTGTAGCATTAGACTTTAGTTTTTAAACCCAAGAGAACCAGAGACTAAACTTGCTGCACAACTGCAGCAGGGATGTAGTTCTGGTCCCCCACCAAAGTTTGCCACCAGCAGAAGAAACACCACAAATAACTTCTTAAATTTGTCTTTCCCCATTTTAAAGCACATCTTGTATTCTAGAGCTCACAAAAACCTTTCAAAAAGTCTTGTCCAAGTTTTCCAGGACAGCCAGTTTTTGAGATAAGCTGCAAATGAGCACGAGAGGAATATTCAAAACATGACTTATTTTCGTGCTGTGAGACCTACCTAAAGTGGAATGCTGAACCAATGCAAATGCAGATACAAATTGCTCTGTCAGCCACAGTGGAAGTATGCAAAATGGGAATGTATAGAAAGGTGGGAGAGATCAGCAAAGTAGTAATTTAAAAAAAACTGCACAACCAACAAAACAAGACCAAATCCAACCCAAACAAACAACCCAGCCCCCCAAAAAAAACCCAACCCAAACAAACAACAACCTCCCCCCCAATCAATCAAAAAAACCAACAAAACAAAACAAAGAACCAGGAGTAAGAAGTAGCTAATCTCAGTCTTAAATGACTCCTGTATTCCAAAATTAGCAGCAATAGCTGTACAGAGTATCAGGTGAAGACATGAGAAAACGCATTCGAAGTGTCTGGGTTTGTGTCCCTCACCCCTGAGTTCCAAAAGCAGAGGAGTCCACAAGTGTGAAAAGTAAACCAAGCCATTATGATTTGGAACCTCTTACATAAATGAGTAATATAAAACTTGTATACATCCCCAACTGGTAATTCTTTGCATTATCAGCAAATGAGCTTCTGCACTTTTCTGCAGTTGTCAGAAACGTCACCCTCCTACAGTTCTGATTTTGAAACCTGTGAAGCTCGGCAGCTTTGCTATCCTGTGGATTTAAAAATTAGCATTCTTGATAAGTGAAACTACACAGAAGCATGAGTGCTCAGATTTTTCTACAGCAATTTTAGTAAATGATAATTCATAATATATGCAAATAATAGAGCACAGATGCCTTCTGAAGTGGATGCTTTGTAAGCACAAAACTCCAGCAGTATTATAAATCATAATGTATTAATGTTCCCTGCATGAGACATTTATAAGAAAAGAAAAAATGAATCTTGCATTAGGGACAGACTCACGGACTGATTGATGGATATTGCTATAGTCAGTAGATGCTGTCTTCACAGCAATACACGTTAGATATTATATACCCAAGTTATTTGTATTAAAATGTTCTACAGTTAATTTAGGAGTGAATAAAGATATTTGAGCACTTGAAAAAGTAAATATTCCCTTCAAAACAGGGGCATAAAACAGTGAGTAGGGAGAGGGCAAACTTTTTCACAAGAAGCAAGCAGGCAGAAACATTTAGAATAACTTTATCGGGTTGCAGCACTAGTTAATCACAAGAAATGATAAAGACCCGCTTCTCCAACTCCAGGATCAATGTCACATGTAGCAGACAAAACTACCATCGTCTATACCTGTCTGTTAGGAAATACGAAATGTTATCTGAGTAATTTTGCCCCAGAAAAATGCAAAGCAGTAATAACTGTCCAATCCTATCCAATGCCACAACATAGAAAAAGCAGGCTAGCTTTAAAATGTTTCCCAGATATCTAAAAATGTTAATTCTACATGCAAAAGGCTGTTTCCTGCATTAAATAATTTTAAATCCCTATCTATAATGCAAGTAGTTTTGCTTTGAGAAGCAGCATATATAACAGCCTTCTAACCACACTGTAATTTAGTTCAAGAGCATCCCAGGTGGACAAGGCCAAGTAACTCATTGTGTATTATGGAATCATAGTGGAAGGCTGCACAGTTATTATGTGACATGGATAACTTTTTGGTTTCAGCTACATAAGCAAAAACCAGTGTGCAATACCATGAAATAATGGTACAAACAAGCTATGAGCAGCACAACAGAATCAGTCTGTTGCAATGTAAGTCAATAGCAGATTTACATCAGACACAAGAAGATGTAGATAGCCCTGCTGAAGCATAGCAAAGTACACAGAAACCCTTTTTATCAGAAAAAAATATTGATGAACACTCAGGTCTCTCTCTAAGCCTGTCCATTCTGTTGTGCAAAGTGAAACCACGCTGATGAAGTACCAGCCTACACATACACATTATTGTCCAGTATTTTATCCTTTCAGATTGCTTAATGAAGTTATTTTAGCATGTTCAGTGATCTTTGGCACTCACTCTCAACAGCTCTCATCCAGCTGAAAATGATAACCTCTACGTGTCACAGCACTGATGCAATATTATCTTTTACCAGGATAATAGTTCCCTTTACTTTCAAAAGTGAACAGCACTGGCCTTCCAAACCCAGCTGAGATCAGAGACTTTAACCTAGTGGTTACTCAGGAGGGAGGCAGAGCAAAGAACTTCCTAAATAATAACTGCTGGAGCAGTGAGGAATCAAGGGGCAGTAAAAGCTGTGCCTGCTGACAGGCTGTGAAGATAAATAGGGACAGAAAAGCTCAAAATGAAGGTGAGAAAAACAAACCTTGAAGTTCTTTAGTATATAATGATACAGGCAAGAGCTCCGTTGTACAAGTGACATTTTAAATAATGTCAGGAAGCTATTTCCACACTTAGTCTTGACAAGGCACTGGAGACAAAACAGGACCACAACTGAAACGAAAATTTAAATTAAACTCAAAGGGACTAGCCTTTATAAAGCTCTTCCATGCCCACTGAGCCTCCCTAACAAAATATCTGGCCTCTGAGCTGACTAATCATACTTCACCTTTATGGAAAACAAGCAAAAACCCCTACCACAAACACTTCAAAAATAGCTAAATAAATAAGACTAGTCATGGGCCTCTCAGACAAAATTTTGTCAGTTTACTCGGACACAAAGAATAACACTTAGCAGCACAGAAGTTGTCTTCTACTTCCATTGCAATATACGGATACGTTTAACTGCCTATACGAATCTAATCAATGCCTCGGAATCTTTTCCATAATAGCAAGCTGTGTCTTATGAGACCTCCCATTACACTGAGTTTCCTTGGTGCATCTGACCTATTTTGAGTATACACAATATTTTAGAATTATAGACATGCTTTTCAGGTTAAAGGAAAAAAAGCTGTTGAAGCTTATGAAGATACTTGCTAAGGAGATGAATTTTAAACTACTTTAATCAAATGTATTCATTTTCTTTTCCATAATATTTTCCTCCTTATCATTCTAACACAACCTAAACAAGGTAGCCTTTTTTTAGAAGAACATTTGCCCCAGTTCCCTCTCTAGATCCCAATATTGTGTTTTCCTGGCAAAACTGATGTGAGACTGTAGTGTTGTATGGGTGGGGGTGAATTCTTTATGATGCTGACTGTACCGGCCCACAGAACTGAGTTTCATTGAGTTTATGACTAAATACCCCTGTACTTTTTTCCTTCAGGATGTATTATTGAAGAGATGCCTGAGGACAGTCAAATCACTAGTTGAAGATCAACAGAGTGAAACACTTACCTGCACGCACACCACAGAGAATGTCCAGTATTGTGCAAGGGAAGAAATTTGGCTTTATTTGAAGGCCAAGGAGGTAAACACAGAAGAAGGAACTATCGTGCTCCTCATAGGCAAGAAAGATGCAGTCTTAAAAGACCTTTAAGAGAATTACTGCAATTGAAACCCAGGCAAATTACTGTGATTTTTGGTTCCTGGACATGTTAAGCCTAAGTAAGCCAGTTCCAAATATCAGAAGTACTAGGAATAGGAAAGTTTTACTACTATAGGCCAAATCATCCTGTTGTTGTTATCCACTTTCCCATGGAAAAACACTTTGCCTACATTACAAAACAGTGACCTAACCAGAAGCACCAAGAACTCTGACATAAGTATTTCTGCTGGGGAGAACTGCTGGATTTTAAGAACTTCACTGATGAAGCAACCATGGGTTTTTCCCCACTTCCACACCAACCTAATTACATTTTTTGTACTCAAACCAACTTGAGGTAAACTCAGCATAGCCAAGGGATTTGTCTAAGTTATGCTGCTAGCAGTATGGTAGTTTGTAAGTATCTATTAATGACTACTCTAAAAACATTAAGCTAATTTAATTCCAAATTACGGCCAAGATGTTATTTACAGAGTCATCCACTCTGGAGTGCCTTTCTAAACTGTGAAGCATATGCCTCATGTAAACAGACATCTTGCATTACAGTATGAATACATCCAGCTATATATTTAACGAGCAGTATGCAAAGCTTACTTAATTTCTGATGCTAGTATTCACATGATGAATTTTTTCCCAAGAATGTGTTCATGAAGAATAGCTTCTATATTCTTTCGCTCTGACCAAAACCATTGGGTGTTCAAAACAAACAGCAGACTGGAAATGTCCTGAAAACACAGAGCTGTAAAAACTAAACAAGCCCCACACTTTCCCAGATTTGCCGAGCACAAAAATTGAAGTGGCAGCTTGAAATGAATTGAGTCTCAAGTACTTCAATTTAAAAAAGGATTTCTGAGCTAGCATCTTTGCTACAAATGTTATTGTAGTGTTACTTTAATGCTAAGACTGAAAAAAAAAGTAAGAAGCCCTGACAGATGCCAAAACTTCAAGAATGGACAGAAAACATGAAAAAGATCAACATTCAGGGTCATTAAGACCAGTTGTATCACCTGCTTCACAAACCTAAAGATCCAGCCCAGAAGTCCAAGAGCTCTTCCATCTTTTAAAGCAGTATGAAAGACGAATGTGATTTTTTGACTTAGATACTGTGCAGACTGAAATCACCAGTGTCTCAAGTGATATCAGCATCACACTGTTTTCTGAACACGAATTTCCAAGAAATGCAAACTTCAAATATATGCATAGCTTAAACATCACCAAGACAAAAGTTAACACCAAAAAATACAACTTTTGTAGAGCTGCTGGAAGGAAAACAGCAAAAACCCAATACAAATATTTGCTGACCGAAAAAAGAAAAAGGGTGGGGGAGGGGAGAGCAGAAAGCACAGCTTCCTCCTTCTGTCCCTCACACCTGCATCTCCTAGTAGCAGTCCAAGAAAAATTAACCTTTCCAATCAAGGAAGCCTTGCTGGTTGTGCTTCCAAGTCTCCCAGGTACTAAGAAGCAAGAAAAGGTAACTGCCCAGAAACCATGCTGCTGGCAGGCACCTGTTTCTTCCTGCCCTGTCTCTAAAGGCACCAGTCTTGCTTAAGCAGCTCAGGTACAGTACCACTGTTATTTTCTAGATTATCCTAAAGGTCCTTCACGTTTTATCTGTTCTAAATCATTCCAAAGGAGCTCTATTAGAAACACATACAAGGAGAAGCACTTAACGTATGATGGATTTATCAGCAATTGTATTGGAACACCATGGAAAAAGTATCTTTTTCCCAGTGCTTGTAATGTAACTGGATAGGGAGAGGTACAGTACAAAGGGTTGGCAATCTGACCTGTCCTCAAGGGTTCAACTGCTTGATCATTTGCACTTGGACAAATACATGCTATGAATTGTCAGAAAGAAAAAACAAGTTGGCAAGTTTTAGGAAAAGGGGACATCTTGCACTAAGCTGCCCCCCCTCCCCCCCCCCCCCCCC
>NDXB01002556.1:0-36007 GCA_002631895.1 Agapornis roseicollis
AGCACCTTGTGGTTTTTCATGTGCCTTAGCATGCCTTCCAGGAGAATCTGCTCCAAGATTTTGGCGGGCACAGATGTGAGACTGACTGGTCTGTAATTCCCCAGGTCACCCATTTTCCCCTTTTTGAAAATGGGTGTTATATTTCCCCTTTTCCAGTCATCGGGAACTTCACGTGATTGCCATGATCTCTTCAAATATGATGGCCAGTGGCTTAGCAACTTCATCTGCCAGCTCCTTCAGGACCTGCGGATGGATTTCATCAGGTCCCATGAATTTGTGCATCTTATACATAATGTATATTTATAAACAAAAGTATGTCCACAAACATACCAAACCCAAATATGTGTTACTGCAAAACACACAGAGAAGAAAAAAACCCAAAACATTGCTGGACTGCAGAAAAGGCATGGAAGAAGTAATTTATACTGCAATAGTGCATCTAATCTGCAATTAGTAATTTCCTAATCTTCTAGCTCTCTGAAATTTATTTGCTTAATTATAAATGTAGGTGCTAATGTAGGTGGGTTTGGAAAATTAAAAGGAAAATACCCTATTTAGAAGGCACAATTCTTTGCATAGGCCTCGACTGACCTTGCTAGAGTGTTTGTGACTGGTTGTAAAAGGAAACACTCAATAGGAAAGTTGCAAGAGGAAAGCACCATGACAGCCTATCAAACAGAAAAAAAAGTGTAGCTAGCTTTTGAGTTCTTCATTCTGTAAACTCTGTATTCTTCCAGTAAATTAGATAAGGGATATGTAAGGTGCATGCTGTATACAGAGGCTTCTTAAAATTGGCAGTTTAGATTAAGAGAAAAAGAATGAAAGAAGACAGAGGAGGTAAATGCAGGAATATCTGATTTCAGCTTTATAGTTGTTGAGCCCTCTGAGGGCAGGTAAGCTCCGGTGTGACCTTGGAAATCCACCAGGGACTCTGGTACCTCACTATGTCTGTTTAACATTTTACTCTCCAGCGTTATGAATTGTCATGTAATTAAACACTCAAAGAAGTGAAAGGTGATTGTTGAATCAAGTGAGTTTAAACATATCTTTTTTTCTTTTTTTCATTTCCTTGAATTTAGTTTTTTACCAGTCAGAAGATAGAAAGGCATGGAGGATGTGCATTTATGAAGAAGGATTTTTAGGGAGATCATTGAACAGGTTGAACAGTTAGCTCTACAGGTGTTGTTTCCATGAAACAGGCACTTTCCATGGAGAATGTGAAGTGCATGGAAAGGTTTTGCTTGTTTTGTTAGTTGGATCATTTCCTTCAAACATGTTTCTAAAGCCCTTTCACTAATGAGAAAACTATAAAGTGTTTCCTTTGGCAACAGATTAATAAAGTATCATGCTGGAAATCATCCCAAAAAACTAAGACACACTTTCATGAAAATCCCATCTCCCAGCTCACAAAAATTGCTGTTCAAAGAATGAGTGAAAACTCTTCCTCGTTTTCCCTTCTACAAGGTGAGGGAAGTAAAGGAAGAAAATAAAGGGAAGAATGCATGTGGTCAACCTCAAATTAATTGCTTTGCTAATGCTACCATTCCTCTGAGTGATCTTCCCAAGGTGCTACCATGTTTACATTATAAACTGGACCAGCTGCCTGAAATAGGTTGCATGGTGGTAAATGGTGTTCCCTTCCTCTGACCCTGCTCAGGAATTCAGGAAGGGAATAAGGGAATTAATTGGGTCAGTTGTCTTTCTCACAGTCGGCTGCATCAGCGGTGTGGGGTACATTGTTGCTGTAGGGTTCATTGTGGGTTTAGGGGCTGGTTTCCATTTCTGTTTCATTTAATAAACACATTGGAAGGAAGGAGATTCTGTCTGCTAAGGAAGATGCGCTCCCTACTAACCTGTCCTGCTGAAAAGCAGCAATAGGAAGAATCAGAAGGTTTTATGGGGACAGGGCTGTATAGTCTCTAGAGTTTGTCTAGAGATTTATGTAGTTTGGATAAGCATCTTGGCTCTGAGCCTTTCTATATGTTAAAATTGAAATGAGACTAAGGAAGGTGGGAAACAATAGACTATATTTTTAATGCTTGTACGAGCAATGTTGATTCTTTTGCCACTTCAAATTTTATTTTATTTTGTAAGGCCCATTGAATTGGGATGTATTATAGGCAACTGATTTAACCAAGTTAGAAGCTGTCATACAAGTTGATACCCAAAAATAGAGCTCTTGCAAGTTCACTCAGAGCAGTATTTTGGAGCCTGAAGAATTTCTTGGGAAGATGTAAGACAGTTTAACATTTAGTATGGAATAGTTGTGAAATAATTTTTTGCAGGTTTAAATCGGCTATGGTGCTGCAGTGTTATTTTGTAAAGCTCGTAGAGATTATTTTACACAGTAGCAAGCAGCTGTCCTTATTTAAGTGATAACCACTGTTTATATTTTTTTTATATTTGACCGCAAAATATGAATTACTGGCTTTCAAGCTACTCTGTTGCTTTTACACTTTCTGCTAACAAATTTCTTTGGTTTGAACAGTGAATCAAAATGAGAATAATTTTAGTTCCACTTTATTTTCTTCATCAATAAAGCAACTCGGGTATTTAACTTTTAACTTTTCATTATTTCTACTGCACAAAAAATGAAAAACTACCCTTCTGCCTTGAGCAATTAGAAGGGATGAGATTAGCAAAAACTAATTCCCAGTTATAGCTATGAAACAAAATTAACAGCCCTAGACATAGTTCTGATCATTTTGGGAAGAGCAAGAACATTTTCAGCTGAAGACAGCACATATCCACTTCACAGTTTAGTTTAATGTGGATACAAGTAAATAATTGACCCCATTTGGATGACCTTTCATTTTGCAAGCAGAAGTTGCTCTAGATGGAAATGATGATCAAAGTGTTATCAATTCTGCTGCTTGCAGAGGAGGCTTTAGGAATAGTAGCCTGGACGAACCATGGCTCAGAGCAGATCAGAGGTCTGTTGTCTCTCTGCATCTCATAATCCTCACTTGCCAAAGTTTGGTGTGAAGAGCAGCAGAGTGCTCATCATTCTTGAAGAGTTCAGTGGGGTGATGCAAAAGTTCTGGAGTTCAGTGATGTTTTATCAGTGCTGCTACTCCGGAAACAGGAATAAAGAGAAGAGTTGTCCCAAAGCCAGAATAGATTAGAGGATGAACAAGCTATGCATGATGGATGGTGGGTGTTGTTTTATGGAAAGTAGGAAGTAGCTCAGGGATATCAAAACTCTTTGATCTGCAAAGTGCCTCTAGATGTATCAACCTGAATTATTGTCCATCTAAATACCACTTGCTTTTTCACACTCCAGCTGTTGTTCCAGTGAATGCCCTAAACTTTCATGTCTGTTGAGCCAGTTTCTGACAATGTGGCTTTTATTATAAACCACAGATGGTTTGTAGGTTTGCTTGGGTTTTCTTGCTTTAGGGTGTGTAAATAGTTAATAGGAGAAGTATGTACTGAGTTAAATGGCAAAAAAAAAGAAAAAAAAGAAGTGATGAATTAGCAACTTCATACCACTTGGGATAACCAGGTTTTACAGTTACTGGAAATAAGTCTGCCAGTCCTCAAAATTAAGGGTGAAAAAAAGATGCTTGTATTATTAAGTTTCCTGACATGAGGGAAACCAGTATTAGTATGCAATTCTACCTTCTAGGCAACTAATTTCAACTTGACTTATAAGAAAGCACCATTATGTTCCCCATTCACATGTGTTCATTGTTTTCTAGGGGCTAGTTTGAGACCATGCTGCACAGAGCTGAACCTTAACTTGGTTGCCAGTCTTGTGCAGCTATTTGAATTACCACTATATTAAAAGGTATTCTGAAAAATCAGCTTATCACATCTCAGATGTGACATCCAGAGCTGGTGGAAGCTCTGACTTCTGTGCAAAACAGAATCATGTCTTTACCTCATCAGTGTGCTATGCAAAAAATGTATTCAGATCTGTGAAGCGTTCACTATATTGATGAACATCATAGAAAACCCTGCAGGAAATGAAATATTCCATCTTCACAGGAGGTTTGCACTAAAAAGTTCCTAGGACCACACACTGAGAAAGTGCTTTTTAGACAACATTTGCTTTGAATGAGGTAGTACTCCAAAGCTCAGGAATAATGTTTCTTGAAATTAATTTTCATGTAGTTAAGCTTCTGCACAAAGCAAGCTGAATGAAGTTTTCTACAGGAATCTTAATTATGTCATTTCTTAAATTTCAAGAGCTTGAATTTTGTATATTTAATGTTCTTTTAACTTCTAAGTACCCAGAAACTGTTAATTACCAATGATGGATTTGTCTTCATCATGGACTAACTATGCCATAGATGCATAGTCTTCTACACCAGTTATGCACAGATGGTTTGGTTTCAGTCCACATCACACACCAGCAGAGTGTTGTGCAGAAGTGTCTGTGATACTTACAGGACTGGTTTGGGTCTGGAAATAATTTAGCTGCTTCCATGCAGAGCCCAAGGTTATTGCTCAGAGAGCAAACCTCAACAACCTTACTCTGAACTGCCTAACATGAGAAGCTCTTAAACTTCCCTGTCTCCAATTTTCCTCTGCACCATCTTCTTCAATGTTAGTGTTATCCCAGGATCCCACTCATATGTAATTCCTGCTAATGGGGTACAGACCAATGATAGAGTCAGAGAAACATGTTTGCATTCATACTGAGGATTATAAATAATTGTGTGGTCACTGAATTATACAAAAAAAATAAACAGAAAAACGAATAAAATCGTCCCCAAATACTTTTTGAAATATAATGTGATTGTTCAACTGTGCTTCTCACATAGTTACTGGTAAATAAGTAATGTAGACCATCAAACTTGAATAAGTCTACCACCTTCACTTTCATATTCAGAGAGTACATGATGGTCTTTCCCTGCCACCACACAGGTGACAGTTACTCACCAGTGACAGATCTTATGTTTTTAGGTCAAGTGAAGTTTATGCCCCCAAATATTTTTTTTGTTGTTGTTGTTCTGAAAAAAAATTGTCACTATTTCTCTGATACGGAAATAAAGTGAAAAGCAGTGATTCTGCAAACTGTCTTTCTGTCAATCAGAAATTAGGTTTTAATACATTTTTGTATCTTTGCCTGAGAATTTTGAGAAGGGGGGGAAATAGGATTGGTATGCGTTTTGCTTAGCTGTTCACCTGTCTAAATTCAGCCCAATGAGAAAAGTTTGAGCATGACACTGATGAAGATGATTTTGCAGTTTCTCTGTCAGTATTGCTATAAGGTGGAATTTGGTATTTAAAGGAGTTCTTGCTGTCACCATGCTAATGGAAATAAAAAAAAAAAAAAAGAATAAAGGGATTAGGAGAGAATTACAATTAATTTGGTAGGAATCTTTGCTTGTTATCTGAGATGAATGAACAGAGACACAGAACAGCATTTTCAATCAATATTTTGGAAGAGTGAGCTCTGTACTTCTAGAGATTTGTCATGATGTCTCTTCCCTGCACCTTTTTCTCACAGGAAGTCCACATCAAATGGGAGATACAAACTTGTGACTTGAGCACATTCTTTACTGTGAGATTTGAAAGCAGACTATATAACCTTAGATTTTACATAGCAGCAGACATACATTAACTGAATAAAAAGCACATTTAATGAAGTGTTGTATTGGTTTCCTTTCTAGTGCTGACTTTGGCTTTATTTAGCTAGTGCTTAAAGAATAGAGTCTTTCATTAATTTGCCCTAACAAGCATAAATTCAGGAGATGAAAGTGAATTCTTTAATGGCATGCACAGTACTGCAGGGTGGAGTCTCTATGAAACATTCTAGACAAGCTAGGCATGCTGAAGAGTAATAAATATCTCAAAAGTCTATCAGGAATTCAGGTTCAGCATCCATCACTGTGTAATCATGATGAAGAAAATGAGGAGGATATACTTGCTGTTGTTTTTTAAGGTGGCTCAGTGAATAAGCGTGACATGCTTTTTTTTTTTTAATAAAATCATTTGATGTTGGGATGCATCTCTCAATACACAAAGACACAGAGATCTTGCTTCAATCAGACAGTCTTTTGTAGCCAGCAGTCTATGGTAAGGAGGAAGGACTGGAAGCCTTACTTCTGCTCTCGTCTTTGCTTTAAACAGACACACTTCCTCCTCCCTCTTCACTTAACTATTTTAATTTAGTTGCTCAACTTAAACAGCAGTGAATTCTTAGTTACCCTCCTGATTTCTGCTCTTGAGTCAGTCATTTCTGAGCAGGGTTGGAAGCTTTCATTGTGCTATTCATCCACAATTTTAGATGGTTTAGAATATAGTTAGGAAAAGAATTACTTTCTATGCTCCTCTACAATGCCCTTTAAATCATTTGGTTTCAAGGTGACAAAAACATTGAATAAATACTGTTTATATTGAAAAGCATAATTTTAAAGAGCCACTAACATTGCAAATACTACTAAGCTGTCCCACAATGACCTTAATATGTTAAGCACCTTAATGTGCTGTCTGTTCACTTGTTGCATTCCTGTTGAGGTGAAGGAAGTCAGTGCATCCCTTCACAGGAACTTTTGGACTTGTCTGAAATCTTGTAGCATCATCACTTTAGCAACAAGTATTGAGAAAAGTGATACCTACTGGGAGAGTTTTGCCCTGCTTCTTAAAGTAATCATAGAACCATAGAATCATAGAATAGTTAGGGTTGGAAAGGACCTTAAGATATTCTAGTTCCAACCCCCTGCCATAAGCAGGGACACCTCACACTAAACCATATCACCCAATGCTTCATCCAACCTGGCCTTGAACACTGCCAGGGATGGAGCCCTGGGCAACCCATTCCATCACCTCACCACCCTAACAGGGAAGAATTTCTTTCTTATATCCAATCTAAACCTTGGAAAGGACCTTAAGATCAACTAGTTTCACACCCCCTGCCATGGGCAGGGACACCCTACACTTAAGCCATGCCACCCAAGGCTCTGTCCAACCTGGCCTGGAACTCTGCCAGGGATGGAGCATTCACAACTTCCCTGGCCAACGCATTCCAGTGCCTCACCACCCTCACAGGAAAGAATTTTGTCCCAGGGACAGTGGAAACTATTGCTAGGCTGTACCATTTAAGAATCCAGTGTTAAGCATGGAGTTTTAATGGACTGTTTAAAGTAACAAATGTCCAAATACACATGTGCTGTCTCTGTAAAATTAAAATAGCAGCAAAGGCATTTTTTAGCTGCTAAGTAAAGAAAGGATTTTTGTTCCTTGGTGAGCTTGGCCTTGATTTTTAAATAAGATGTTCTTTTAAGGGCAAGTTACAGTGTGCTGCTATTGTACCCACTCAGTTATAACCACAACCAGCAATGTACATTGCAGGGCCTGAGTGTGATGCAGAAAGCTGTATTGGCTGCCTGGGAGAGCAGTGTGTCCAACCATCCTGGTTTGTTTGGCTTTGCCCAGGGGTGACATCTGGATGGCAGTTTCTCTTGAGCTTGTAAACCAGGGTAAAAATCTGGTTGTCACTACTGTCACTTATTTTCAGCACTAAATTCAGCTGAGTTTTATTGTATCTTTGTATGTTTTGCCATTAAAGTAGGTGGGGAGAAAATCAAGATTATGCTCAATCTAGGAACACTCTGTCTCTACAAAAGATCTGGACCTTGAATAATACATTAGAATTAGAAGTAGTATACAGAAGTTTCCAAGTACTTAAGAGCTATTAAAGTACTGCGTAGGATTAAAAGCTAGACTTTAAATAGTGTGAGCTAACATAAGAACTTCCGATTTACCTTAGCAATGTACAGAAATGTCTTTGCAGTTTTAGTTCATAGCATTAGTTGTGTGATGTGGTTTGCTGTGGGAATGTTCAGTTCTTTGTTAATACAGTTCATAACAAGTTCAGAACGTGGTTAATATGGGAGTTCTGAAAATAAATTTCTTAGCATGTTTCAACAATGATGTGTGCGATAATGGAAAGAACAAATGAAAAGAGAGCAAAAAGGCAAGATCAAGAAAAGAGTTGGGATTTAAAGAAGATTTGTTAAGAAAATATTCATGCATTTGTGGCCGGGAATAAGATTGTTTATATCTTTCTAGATGATGTTACAGGTAACTTCAACAGGAGTAAAGAAATAGGAATAGGTGTATAAACAATTTTTTTCACTGAAGCTAAAACCAACCCTTACATATAATAACAGAGGAAACAAAGAAAACCCAAAACCTAAAAATTTTAGCTGGTTCTAGCCCCGTGGAATGACTGAGTCATAAGGTCTGGCACAATGCTGCTCTGTATGATCCACTTTCAGAAGAAGTGGAGATGCCAGGTTACCGATTAGAAGCAAGGAACTCTGCTGCAATTTTGTTGATTTTCAATAGCTGGAAGGTACAGAAGTGGTGTTTAATAATGATATCTCATCAGGGAGATGATAAGTTCTTCCCTGAGTGTGCACATGTAAACACTGTCTGTAGGAAAGTGCTACATGCAAAAGTAGAAGCTTCCAACACTGAGTGTATGAGGATTCAGCTGAGCTGGGGGTTTTGTGTTCTTGGCAGTCCAGAGCTCTTACCTCTATCTAGTGAGGAAACACAGAGAAAGAAGTTTGAGGTAGGTTTCTTTTCTTCAGAAATATCACCTAGTGCTTTGTAACAGAATGCTTAACAACTGTTATGTCTCTCCTGGGATCTCTCACTAGATGTTACTGAAATTTTGTTCTTCAGTGAGACATTTACATTGATAGAGTTACACCTCTTCAGTGCCTGGGATAGCATAAGTAAGTTGGTAATCTGCTTTCAGATAGAATAAAAGCAATCACACACTCTTAATTTCTCCTTGATGATGATCAGATTTTAATTAGCAGTAAGAAAGCTGACTTTTAGCAGTTGGCTCTTCCCTATTAGTTGCATCACAGTTCTGTCTGCCATTCGCATGCACTCGTTGTCATATACAGCGTGTTACATGCACCATGGGTGCTGGTTATGAAGTGCCTGATGAACTTGGGCCAGAAGTCTCCTCAGGAGCTGAAGCCTGTGGCAACAGTCTGATTTTGTCCTTCTTCACCCTGTACATAGGAAACTAAGAAAAGTGTTTCTTCTTATTCAGTGCTGCTGTTTTCTGTAAGTTAGTCTTGTGGTAATATACCAAGTAGATAGAGCAGGTTGGGGAAGCAGGTACATGGGCAAGGAACATTTGACATTCTCAGTTGGAAAAATAGGCTTTTACCTAAAGTGACATTCATTGTGATGATGTTTTCTGCAAGAGTTTTTCCCCTTTGGTCCTGTTAACTTTATATAGGAAAGATCCCAGGAGAGTATCAGTGGCAATACTGGCAAGTGCTTTCTTAGACCTCTTATTTCCCAGAAATCTGGCTGGTCCATCCCTTTGTAGCCTAAGCCTTTCCTAAGAAATCCAGCAATTTTCCACTTGAAAATA
This sequence comes from Agapornis roseicollis, assembly GCA_002631895.1. NCBI lineage: Eukaryota > Metazoa > Chordata > Aves > Psittaciformes > Psittacidae > Agapornis > Agapornis roseicollis. Next base: position 9,356 of record NDXB01002556.1, read on the forward strand.
GCTATTGGTAAAATCACACACTACTTTCATATAAGATTAAGGGTTTGACAAGGGTAGTGGGAACAAAGAAATTCCAAATTAAGTCTGCTCCATATTTAACCCCCTCTCCCAGCCCCCTGTTACACAATAGCAAGCTTTCCTAATGCAAGTAGGTTGTTGATATGCTTCCAAAAAGAATTCCAGTTAACTGAGATGGGATTAAGTGGATTAAGTAGCCTCCTTATTTTTCAGTGAAAAGGGAAAAAAAAGTTTGGTTGAACAGGCACGTACAAATGCAAACTTAAATGATTTTGGACTAGATTAGCCTTCCAAATGACCTCAGATTGACTTACAAAGTAACGTGCCCTGTCTTGGCAAGGCTCTGCGTGTTGGGCATGCATGCATGCCAATTTGCACGTGCAGGGCAGTGGGTATGTGGAGTTTGCACTGTAGCCACAGCCATTTCAGCAGACTATCACCAAGGTCTGGGAGGTAGGCAATCAGTTGGGTAGAGCAGTTGAAAGAATATAAACCAGTGTCCTGTGGCAAGTCTGTTTACGTTTGGTGCAAAACTGATGTGTCCTACTCAGCCAGACCCAAGCCCTCGGAGAGCCTTAGAGCCTCCAGTCCACCAGCCTGTTCCTACACAAGCATCTTTGATGGCCTTTTCCATTTTGCCACTGTTTCTGATTACTAGGTGTTACATTTTCTTCCTCAAGCACAGACGCTTGACATGGTATGAAAACCCAACATTCTCCTGCTTTTGAATCTTGGATTTATTTTACTGAGAATTTTTAAGGCATTGGCTTTGTGCAAAGTATACCCAAAGCCTTCCTAACTTACTCTTCCTTATAATGAAAGTTGACTTCTCAACCCTGCTCATCATGTCTTCCTTTCATTTTTATGACCCCTGAAGACAGGAAATAGCAATAAGTTCCACATTAAGGTCTCTCAGCAGCTGATAACTTGACATGTGGTAGATAATTGCTGGAGTCATGACTTGGATCATCATCACTTGGATGTGGTCAGCATGACTCCACAGCAAGCCTATCTCCATCTGGTCATTTTGTAGCATCCTTTATAATTCTTTATGTTGTAAATGTTATTGGTCACTTGTTCAAGAGGCAGAAGTAGTGGGGTTTTTTATGTGTTACAAATTTGTCACCTTCATCCAGAAGACCCATCCTGTTGCTGGAAAGGTAGAGATACTGCCATATATTTTTTATCATAATAAAAAGGGGAGGGGAGGGTGAAGGAAGGGGCAAGCTTAGTGGTAGCAAATGAAAATTGTCAGGAATCCCTAAAAACTGGGGGGTGAGGTGGGGTGGGGTGTGCACATCTAAGAAGCTGAAAACTAATGCATCCCAGATCTCACTTATGCATCCAGTCTAGCTGGTCTTAAGTATGAGCAGTGGAGTAATTTTGTATCATGTGCGTGTTTTCCCTTTAAAAGCAGACTTGTTGTTGTCTTTGATTTCTATATTAATTTGGAAAGCATGCACAAATAGTAAAATTTGTTTCACATTTGTTTCAAATTCAAATTAAATCCCTTCACCCCAACCAAAAATTTGCAAGAGAAAAGAAAAGGGGCAAGTTAGTGACCTTGTCATGACTGGATCTCGTTCTGATCAACAGCCAAATCTTTTTAGCATTGCAAGGAAGTAAAACAAGAATTAAAACTTTCTCTGATTACCACTGGAACAGCAGCATTCTTTTTTTTCCTCTACCTGCCAGGAAGTGCTTCAAAGCAGCCATTAATTCAGGCAGTGTAATTCTTATCTCTTTTTACTGGCTAGCTTACATCTTTTAATTTACTTAAACACTTGGGCCTGTGTCCCTGCCACCTGATTTTATTCACCTGAGACACACGTGTTTGGAGGGTAGTAAATTATTGCTTCCTGTAGAGCAGCAACGAGACCTGCCTAAGATAAGAGTTATCTCCTTGTCATAGCCCTCTTCTTACTTTTTCTCCATCTCCATTGATTGTATAGGATGAATTTGTTTCTAGCCTGGTGTAAAAGATTAGATAAGGAATATAAATACCTAAAATTAGTACCTGGGGTTTTTTTAACTGTAAGTCAACCAACTAAAGCAAAGGTAAAAGGAGGAGACAGTGTAAAAATGAGTTAGCTGCTTAGCCCTAGCCAGTACTTAAGGGCTTACCTAACAATTATGTCTTTGAAAAGTCTGCCCTCAAGTAAAGTGATGCTGCACTGTGCACAACCTGTGCAAAAGTTAGCAAACATTTGGAATGTGTTTGGAAGATTAATAACATCATAATTTTCCTCACCCTGTGGGTTTTTTCCTTCTCTTTTTTCCCCCGTAAAGCAGTGTACTAGGGACTCATCAGGCTGTGCATTAGATAATTGAGTTGTTATGCCGACAGGCTGTGCTGAAAGGTGTTACATCAGTGGTTTCTTTTTCATCCCACTGTGCTTTGATCTCATGCTATAAAGCAGAAGATCTAACAGTGGAAACTTTTGAAGATGATAGATGAATTTTGCTAATCCACTTTTCATAATCCTTATAAAAAATGTCTGTCCTTATCAGTCAGGAAAGATTTAATAGCTGTGGTCTCTAGAAGGTCTCATATTATCAGAATCGCAAACTGTGGAATCACTGCTAGGAAATATTTTACTAGCATGTTTTGAAATGTATGTGCTTTAGAATAAATTAATAGTGGTGCTTCTTTGTTAACCAGGTTTTGTTTGTTGAATTTTATTTCTAAAATGCAAAACTTGCAAGAAAGCACTGTGCAATGGTGAATATTTGCTGTCCTTACTGGTGTTAATTAGCCTGCTTTAATTTCATATTATTGGAATTCACTGAAACAGTCAATCTAAATGTATTAATTCCAAATATTATATGGTCCTGAAATAAATAATTAAAAACTCTTGGCTCACAAGGTGTAAAGTATTGGAGCTGATGGAACTGCTGCAGCAATAAACAGTGTGTAGAATACTGTTTGCAGAATTTGGGGCAATAAAATGTGGTATCTTCTAGGAAAGCACATGACTGTGCTTGTCCCTGGATGAAATTCACACTTATATCATTCAGATGAAGTCACTAAAGTTACTGCAGTTGCCCAGGATTTCATCCAGCACAATCTTGCCCAATGTATGTTTCTTTAGTTGAGCTCCCCAGGTCTCTGGAAAAAATGGCTTACAGAAAATTGCCAACAATATTTAGGATTATAAAGTCTATTTGCTGGGTCTGATTTGCATTTTATCTCTTTTCTTTACAATAGCTTTGGGACAGATCATGCTCTATGTCGATGGCATGAACGGAGTAATAAATCATAATGAAACCATCCAGTGGCTGTACACACTTATTGGGTCAAAGGTAAGGCACTCTCCAAAATTCTTCTATGTTTTTGGTGTTCTTTATATTCATTTTATTTGTATTACATATGCATATAGGGTATAAACAGACTACCTTTAGATTCTAAATGAGTACATTACACTCTTCATGGAAACCAGGGCACACTGAGCTGTTATTTCTTTTTGGTTGATTTTATACTTTTTTGTGCTTTTGGCACATACTCTGCTTTTAGAAGCAAATGTACCAAAGATGCCCTCATTACTATCTGTGCTGCCATTAGAGTTGACCATGGAAAAGATTTTTTAGTCTTGCAGTTGTCATTGCCAAGACATTCTTTGAAACCATTTTTGGGTGTGGGGTTTTTTTCACCTTTCTATTTTATGAATGCAAATCCTTTTCTACAGTTTCACCATTCTACACTGGTCAACTTTGTTGAGCACTGAGGGAGGACAATTCAGAGTGACTGCCTCCTTGGAACAGAACAGAGAAGGATAGGCTTCCTTAAACAAGAACAGAATTAGATAGAATAATTCAGTTGGAAGGGGCCCATACCTATGATGTAGTCCAACTGCATGACCAGTTTGGGGCTGACCAAAAATCAAAGCACAGCATCAAGGGCATTGTCCAAATACGTTTTAAACACTGAGAGGCTTAGGTCATGGTCCACCTGTCTAAGTAAGCCTGCTGCAGTGTTTGACCATCCCCTCAGTAAAGAAATGTTTCTTGATGTCTTCTAGAAGACAAAGTCTGGTACCTGTCTACAGGAGAATATTTGTTGGTCCCTACCTACAAGGAGGCAAAAGCTGAAGGTCAGAATATAAGCCACTTGAGTTTGTCTTCTCCAGTGCAGTAGTGATTTATATAGTGCATAACCCACTTTGAAGGTCATCTTTGCTCAAAGTCAAAAAGAAAGCAGAATACAAAATCTGCTGCTGCACCATCTTGGAGGGCCGTAGGGTAGGTAAAACCACAAATACACCATTATCCAGCCTGTTGTCTCTGCAGCTTTAGAAAGTTTAAGGACTGTAGGGACTGCTGCTGCTCTTGTCACATAGACTTGCTTGGGATAGATCTGTGTGAACCAATAGACAGAACATGGTATGTTAGCTATTGGTAGCAGCTCAAAAATTGCTAAGAAATTTCCGGAAATGTTTCCTCAAGTGGCTGAGTAGCAGAAAGTTGCTGTTGGATAGTGTAGTGACATAGATGGGCTGCTGCTCTCCCCCTTTCCCCTGATAGTTTTAATAACACAAGGAGAAAAAAGAGCTTGGTGTCCCAGGGACCTTTTTTAACCACTAAAGATCTCTTTGCTACAATATGCAAACTTCATTCTTGCATCAGATTATCAAGTCAGAGAACAGATGCTGCAATATTGAGAGAACTGATTTATCTTGATTTATGTTCACCTATATTAGTAGAAGCATAAAAGTAAAGTAATTACAGTTATGTAACAAGCAACAAAGGAAAAAGATGTTGCCATGTCCATGATTATTTTAATTCTCTAATGCACCTAGTGGGAACGGGATGGGAGAGAAGCACAACTGCTTTGCTACCTTGTAGATTAAATGCTGTCTAGATTTTCTTGACCAGAGTACTTCAGCTGGTGGGTCCTTAAGCTCCTTTCTCCCTCCCCCTACCATCAGTCAGAATGATTATCCCCATGTCCTGGCTCAGTGCCTGCAGCTGAGGAATGCAGGCAGTGTGCTTTGAATAGTTTGGTTTCAGGTAGCATCAAAGTTGTGTTTTCATTATTCTTCGACTTTCTTGGAAGAGATCTATGTCCCTGTCTGTATGCCAGAAGTTAACCGAATGTATGGCAGGTTTACTGTCAGAGCATGGTGGGACAGTTGCTTTATGCACTTAAAGGTGGTTTTGACTTTCTGTGAAAAATGAGCCCCTGGAATTTGCAATGCTTCTACAGTCTCATGTGCAGCCCTGCTATGCTGATGCTTTCTCCACAGCAAAAGTGGTGGAACATCATGTTAACACTGCTGAACAAAAAATGAATGGTGAAATTGCCAGTTAAATCCTGGGGCAAATCCCTCTGATAAGATGCAGGAGGGATACAAACATTTTGCTGCCATGACTGTGACACATGTTTTCTCCCCTTCTCAAAAGCTCTGACAAGGCTTAATATGCTATAATTTGGTACCCAGTTCAAAGATCACTTTGCATGTGTCTGGTAAAACTTTTATAATCTTAATCTTAAATGACTCATTTGTTAGTGGGCAGAAAGAGCCTTCTCTGGTAAGTGTATAGGCACTAGATTAGAAATTTGAAGATAACAGTACTCATCTTCTGCCATGTTATTTACAGAGAAGAGCATTATCAGCACATCCCAGAATCTCTGGACCACTGCCGGTTCCTTACATGACGCATCCAACCATGTGTGACTGCACCAGTGTTTGCCACTGGCCTTACGCAGTCTGGCTGTGGACTGTTTTTCAATCATCAGTGGTTAATACATCCCTGGGATAAAACATTTGCAGCATAATCCCAATTTAAATGTACATCACTGCTATTTCATCATTAGTTATTTAGGCAGCAATTCATCAGTCTTTCCTTGTTTTACAAAACATTCAAGCATGTACTTAATTATAGGTGTCTGGTTTCATGCTGTTGGCTTCCAGTGAACTTTAATACGTAACTGAGGTCAGCAGTTTACTGCTGTAGGAGTGCAGAAGAGGGCTACAGCAGAGCCAAGGCTCTGACAATCTTATATAAGCTATAAGCTATGTTAATAGGAAGTATTTGCAGCAACTGAGTTTTCTTTTAACATTCATTGGGAGCATGGTGCATTCATGCAAGATAGTTTGCTTTTTAAAAGAGAAATCTGGGAGTCAATGAATGTTAGTTAACAGTGCTTTCAGAATTGCTCTTAATTTTTGATCTTTTCTGTCTGAAATGAGTAATCTAACCTGTCCAGGATGTTGCCTTAACTGACATGTTTCAACCTCACAACATCTGGGAAATGATATTTCACCACTTGCTTGGTGTTTCTGCCAGCTATACATTGCTGCTGCTGAAGCTGGAATTAAGTTTTTGTGTTGTATTGCAAGTTATGTTTAACCTGGTTGTAAAGGGACCTGAGGCATTTGTTTATGCTGGCAGCTGGCACCCCATAACCCTGTGGAGGTATGGTGGATCACTTGCAGGTAGAGTCTTGCTTTGATAATGATGGCAAGGGCTGTTGGAAAATTTATTTTAACCAAAGCAAGGGACAGCAAGTTAAAGACATACATGCACTAAGCCATATTAAGTCCTTATAATGTATTTTTCATCTGTTAGCATCTATGAGGTAATATATATATGTATACTTTATGTGTTGATATTCCCTCTGACATGGTAATAAAAAGTATACAGCACTGTATCAATGCCTTATCCTCTCCAGGAATAACTACTGAGTGTTTACAAAAAGTGCATTTCTGAACCAAAGATCTTGGAAAAATCCCAGGTATTTTTGTCATCTACTAGAGAAGCAAATGTTCATTTACATCACAAACCCACAGACTTTTGTCATTCTGCCTCAATCTTCAATGGCATATCTAAGGCATTAAGTAGTCCAAAACCTGAGTGTGGTTTCACCTTTTCTTTCCCTCCATTTCTGAGTGCTACTGATAATGATTATTTTTTCCCATTTGATGATCCAGGCTGTTCTAATTTCCCCCAGGGGAGCTAAAGCCCCTTTTTGGCATTGTATTCAGTGGAAAGTAATCCATTTTCAAAGTGGTGCTCGGTAACCTCAGAAGACAGGGTGGAATGCTGGGCCCAGGCTGATACAGCAGGGTTGATTAAAGATTCCTATCTCACATATTGTTTTAATTTTTTTTTCTCCTACTTTGCTTCTGTCTGGGTCCTAGATTGCGAGGTTAAATACAAACTTTAACTAGCAAGTTGTTCCTTTAGCCTTGTGTGACTCTTTTACTTCCTTTGCTATTGAAGAAATGACTCTTTGAATCTTTTAAATTGTAATTCAATCAGAAAAAAAAAAAAAAAAAACAAAACCCAAAAAAAATCAACCTAAAAAAAAAAATATTTCAAAGCAAAAGGAAAAAATCCTCAACATTGAAACAGAACATGGTTGTAGTGGGAGAATTAGTTGGTTTCAGAAGTCCAGGAGGGCTGCTTTTCCTGCACAGTGCCAGTGATATGTTAAAAAAAAACTATGGCTAGTAAATCGTTTTGAGAGAATTTTGAGAGAAATAATATTCTAAGTCACAAAAAGCCCTGAAGTTGTTTTTCCAAGTGAATCATTTATATGCAGGGATAAATACTTAATTTAAGAACTTGATTAGATCTGTCTCCATTTCACAAGTCATATATGCATGTGTTCAACTGAAGTCGTAAGCGGAGCAGGGAATATCATGTAACTTGAATTTGTGCTCTTCCTCAGGAAATTTCGGACCAAATCTTATGCAAGTTGATGTTAAAGTGGGTCTACAAATAGATACCAAATAATGGTTTGTAGTCATGTGGAAAGTTATAAATGTAAACGGCTCAACAGAAATGAATAGGGCTAAAATAGTAGCATTGATAGTGGTAAAGCCCAAAGCATGTTGGATTAAATCACTACCAAAACTATACAGTGTACTCTCTTGTTGAGAATCCTGGAAATACAATGTATTTGCATCTCATTAATGTTTCTGGTATTATATTGTGTGTATGGATGACCTAGTCTGAGTTAACATTGCCTCGATGATGAAAATGAATATACAACCTGGTCTTTGCAAGCAGCTGGTTGTGTTGTAGAGTTGTTCTGCACTTTATTCCTATGAGGTTTGGAAGTGATCTAGAAAAAGTGGCCAGTTAAAAGAATTAAGCACCAGGAAAAATTACACAACTTGGGCACCTACTGTGATTAATTCCACAGGTTGTCGCCATCTCCATCTGCTGCCTTGATAGTTAACAAACTCTTGCACCATCTGACAAATAAGACCCTACCTTACAGCTAACGTACAAGCTATTTAGATTGTATTGTCTCTCTTACCTCAAGCCACAACCCTCATAAATCTCTGGTTTTGTTCTGTTTTCAGGTCTCACCAGATAGAAGTATGTTAGATGTCAGTTTTACGGGCTTTCAGGCTCCTTTGCTTTCTGCAAGGGATCTGTTTAAAGTTGAGATCTCTCCTTGAGCCCTAAAGTCAGTGGTCCCACCCATGGGCTGCCCTGCGCTTGAGACCCTGAGCTGTGGGGAAGAGGTACGATTTCTTTGAGTTCAGTGAAACTCTGAGCAATCATGTCATGACTCTTAAATTTAATCTTCTCTGCATTTGGCCACAGAACTATTGTTATGAAAATGGTTGTGTGAGGAAGAAACAAAATCCGAGATTCATAGTAACTTTCCTACTTCCTGCCTCTCAAGGGCTTGAGCCAATGCTCACCCAGGTCGCCTGAGAGCTTCCCTCCTCTTTCACTCAGAAACTGTAATGCCTCTGTTGCATGAAGGGAGTTTATTTTGAATTGTATTTAATTAGCGCTTTGAAGATAAAGATCAGGATGTTGCAATAAACTTAGAATATGATACGCCAGCCAGTGCAGACTACGTTATGCACTCACTTTGGTCTGTCCGACTCAGCAGACAGACTGTTATGAGTGCTGCTGCTCTTTACCAACCTTATTTGTGGGTGAATTTCAAAGTCAGTCCATCAAACATGAGTTTGCAGTAGTCCAGTCCTGCAGAAATAACTATTCCTTTAGCTCCATCTGTTGCATTTACTTCTGAGTATTCTGAAGCTCTTGCAGATTAAGGTGATACTAGAAAACCTGTAATTCCTCCATATCATATCAGAGATCTGATTTCAACTCGTTTGAAGTGGAGAATGGGAAAATGTAATGAGTAACTGCAAACAATATGGCAAATGTACAAGCCCACCTTTTCACTCAGTCTCATCGGTTCAAATCTGTATGAGCAAATGTTGTGATAGCAATGACTGAAATATGTCCAAACATTTCCAGAAAATACTGTGCATCTATGCAGATGTACAGATTTCTTGTTGTGAAGGAAAAGCATGAAGAAAGAAAAAAGCAAGTGTTACACTAGTACTGGGGAGAACATATAAACCAACCTGAAGTCAATACTAGCTTTTAGAATTACCTTTGTCTCTCTCATTGCAGTAGTTCAGTGTCACAGACATGTGCTCACCAAGGTGAATGGTAACAGTTGTGAGCAAATTACTGTGTCCTACTGGGCCCTAGCTAATGTTTTCTAACAGGCATTATGTCCATCATTCCTGTGAGAGGGCACAGTTGGAATGTTTGTCTCTATTGAGAGATGAGACTGAAGAAAATGGAGCCTCCTTTTTCCAGTGTGCTTGAAGCCACCAGTGTGAAAACTCTTTTGACTAGAAAATCAATTGCCTGAAGAAGAAAAATACAAAATTTTCAATCTCAAGTTGTCAGATGGAAAAGAGTGAAGATATATAAAGTAGTCTGTCCAAGTCTAAAAAAGCAGCTGGTTATAATCCAAGCTTATAGTACACAACTGAGATTTTTATGCATATTCTAAACACAGAAATCAGCTTGGCCACTGTAAAACACATCATGGTGATTATGCCAAACCTTTTGGGATAGCTGAGTTATCATTTTGCGGAGTAGAAATACCATTAGTTCTAAGTCAGGAGTTAAGTGAGCTGCATTTTAAGAAGTGATTTAAAATTAAAATAAGCAGTTATGTCTGAGTCTTTTCTGGAAGCACTATTTCATAAACTCAGATGTATAATGCTTCAGTTTGCAGGGTTGCCTGTTTTCTGGGCTCTGTTTCTCTTAGGTGATACATGGATATATCTTTTCTGACAGTGGCTAAGGTGATTGGTAGGGGGCATGTAGACCATTAGAAAGTTTTGATGAAGAACGGGGAAACCCGTCGTGGTGCAAACTCAAATTTGCTTGCTTAGTGAGGTCAAGTGATATACTTTGTTTATTTAATAGTTAAAATAAGTGTAAGTGAAAAGTCCAGGCAAGTAAAGCTTCATAATGAACTGCTTCCTCTGAATGTCCTCATGGATTTGCTTTGTTTTGTTTTGGTTTTTTATCACAATAGTTTCTCTCTAGTCTGACCCACTCAGTCGTGTTGATGTCCAGTTACATGGTGGTTTTAGCACTGTTGCAGACCTGCACAAGTAACTGCCTCTTCATGGAGGCATCTCCATGTGGCCGGAAGTGTAGGCATCCTGGTGGGAAGCCAGTTGACAATCCTTTCTTGCTCCCCTAGGCCCCATTCTCCAAGACCAGTACTGCCAAACTCAACAGCTTCTGGCATTGTAAGAAGATTTTGGAATTCGTTTTCAATCTGATACAATAGTATGCATTATCAGATATGGCTGTATATTAAACTAGTTGTGTCAGTCTGTTGGATGACTGACTGTGGGTTATATATTTATATTAATCAGTAAATGGGTGTCAAAAAACAAAGTCATAGGCTCATGTCAGTAACAAATATAATTTGTCCTCTGTCCTCATATCCCCATTTCAGTAAGCCACTGGGCAAGTCCTTCCAGGTACAATCAGCAGATGTACTTTTGTGCAATAACGCCTTGAGTGATGGGGAGCAGGTCCCATGTGTATGCCATGTGCAATACATGAGATTATGAAAACTAAGAAAATGCAGCATAGTAAATGGGTAAGTTTCCAGAAAGTGCCAAGTACTGGTACCTCACCTGTACTTATTGCCTAGTTGTTATATTGTTCCTCTTCCCTCTGCGTAGTGAGACCAGTATAAGAAACAAACCTGGCATCCAGATCTCCTGAGGCTTAGTTACATGTCCTGATTTTAGACAGCTTTTGGTTATGCTAGCAGAAAGCAAAGGGATGTATAATTGTGTGTGCTGCAGTTCCAGTTCTGTAGGAAGAAAGGTGGTCATCCTTTTGCATTCTTTAGTGTATATTAATACTTTGGGGGTTATGACTGTTAAAAAGGTAATTATGGTTAATTTTTACTTACTGTCAGATTTGAAGAATGTAGATAGCCTTTCCTTATCTTGTAGGCAATGCAGTTTTCTGCATTGTTGGTGTGGATCCTTTTTACAGGATTTTGCAGAAATGCAAGTGCAGGTTGGGAGGAAACAACAGAAGAAGTTCCACACAGTCTGTTCAAACTTTTGCCTGTGCAAGGATCTCATGCTCCTCTAAAAGTATGAATTGAATCCACTGTGTACTTTGTTTCTGCTGATGTGAGGGTTTTTTTACATATCCTATCTTTTGTAAGCTTCTTGAGACATAAACTGAATTAATGACTACTGCATTGCCTTCTTAAATTCATCTTAATTTTCTTCTTAAGTCAGTCTCTGTGATGGTTTCCATATATATAATGCAGTAGTGGAATCCTACCTACAGGAAAGAAACTGCTATCCAACATTTTTTGCAGAGTCATGTAAACCAGACCCGAGACAGTTCAGCCAACACAGCAGTTAATATACCAGTGTTTTGCTTGTAGCTTAGCCTGGAAGAATGGCCCAGCTAGGGACGGAGTCCATACATTGGGAGAGCCAGCCTGAATCCAGTTTCCAGGCACATTCTTGAAGCAGTTTCCAGATCCCTTTGTGCCCTGGTCCTTCATCTGGAAAATTGGTATTTAGATTTTAGAGCCCTGAGGGAAGAACATGAGGGAGTGGAAGGACAGATTATATGTGTTGAAGCCATACATAGGTGAAAGTTGAACCTAATACTAATTGTTACCGTATCTGTCCCTCTGGCATCACTCAAAAATGCTTGTAATTCCTTTATTTAGACATAGTTGTTCTTTAAAGCAACAAAGTACTTGGATAACAGTAAAAAATATGCTGTATCAAAAATGGAACCCACCAAAACATATATGATGGCTTCATGTACAGCAGGTAGTGGACCCCAAGGAACCTCTGAGTTGCAGATGGGTCATGTTCCTCACTGGCTTATTGCCCTAGAACTCATCATGGTTAGCGAACAGATTTCATGTTGTTCTCAATTACAGAACTAGTCCTTAGGAAGGAAGATGCCTGTGTGGACTTCAATTACTTTTCATAAGATCAAGATCAATAGAAAGGTTCTCTGATATGTTTTCTTTATTCTTCCCCTCACAGTCCTCTAGTAGTAGTTTATATATATGAAGATTTCAGAATGATTTCCAGCACACCAGCAAGTTCTGTAGCTGGCTCCCAGGATTCACTGAAATGAGTCTCATCTGGATGTGCTGTGTATTTTCTTTCCATATTCTGATCCTCTTTGATCTCAGCAATTGAACAAGGAGTTCAGATGCTTCCTGGTTTTACAACCTGCTCTTCACCCCCTACTTTCCCCCCATTTTTCTTTTTGAAGACCGCATTAATGAAAAAAAAAAGAATATGGTATTCAGTGTAAAAAAAATGCTGTTAATACCTCAGCCAGCATGAAGGATTTTTTAGTTTCTTACTAAAAAACAGAACTATAGCATATGTATGCTTTGTCTTTTTCACTTCCAGCAGCATGTAGCTCCTTCCTTCTTTAGTTTAGTAATACAATTAAAGCATCCTCTCAGAAGCCGTTTTTTCTCCACTGCACTACAAATTTCACTGTGTGGTTGTCTAAGCATCTTATTGTTGTGATTTTGGAAGGAAATGCAATGCTTTGCTAACTTGCAGTTTGAATGCTTCCCCAGTTGAGCTTTATGTATGACAGCCTTTCCCGCAGAATGTAAGTTGAAACAGTGAAATGGGACAAGAGACCCCTGCAGGTATTAACTTATGGAATTGCCTCAGAATTGTTACTTCCATGCGGTTCTGTTCACCCTATTTTCCTTTAAATAGAGAAAATAAAATTCCACTTCATATTTTTTTCTCCTCTGTGTCACCTCCACTCTCTGCGGTTTGCAGTGTTTTATGCTCAGGTCACTTCTTTTTGTCTTTCACATTTCAATCTAGCTTCCCCATATACATGCTCTTCTCCTGTTTGCTCTCTGTTGGGCTGCTCTTCCATGCACAGTGGAACTATAGAACCCCCCTGTAATAAGGATTCTGTGTGGCTGTTGGGGAAAGATGTTGTAGCCTACCTGAAGATATGTTTGCTTCTGGACTGCCTTTTGATTTGGTCAGCTGTGGAGTGATCTGATAGTGAGATTTGTGCCAGACTTGCTTACGACCATGATATACTTCAGCTTTTGTTACTGGCCTGCATGATGTTCCTTCTCCTCCCTTCTTATCCCCTTCTGATGTGGGAATGCAATATGAATGTCCAAGTTCAGCTTCTGACAGTGGAACATTTACATTCAGAACAGAACATCAGACAGAAAACGCCAGTTCACTAAGTAGAGTACGTCAGAGGATAGCCTTGCCATTTACTAGGGTGAGTTTTGTATAGGAAAGACAAGCGCTCAGAGGGTGTCTCAAGGCGTTGGGCTACAGAATCTGAAAACTGAGCACAAGATTTTCCTGATGTCATCACCTGATGTAGTATTACTGCAATTACTCATCTAAGGGATTGTCTTGTTTTTCTTCCCTTTTGCTCAGAAGGGTGGGTTAGTATTATTTGTCATTTTTGGCTAAACCAACACAAAGTTATGTGGAACAGATGGACGTCACCAGACTGCCTTTACCTACAGGTCATTAGCACAGCATGTTTTGACAGGTTTGAATAGTTCAGTGTCAGTCTGCACCAGTTACAATATTATGGATGTTAAAGCACTGATAGCATCCTGCTGTTTCAGTTATTCTCTAGTTCCCCTACAAATATGAAGCCTAAAACAGCATCCTTCCCATTATCTCCCCTTTCAGAGGGTTGCTTTCTAAATTTTTTGCAGTAGTTGCTCTTCCTCAGGGAAGTGAGTTGTGTTTTGAGAGGAATAAAGGGAGATATTTCACTCAAAGCTTCAGGAAGTTTTAGACTTACCCTTTCATTTGAAACCATGCTATTAATGTGTATGGCTGATTTCAGTTTAAATCTGGCTTTGTCAATAAAAAATCATTTGCTTGAGCATCCTATATCTTTAGAACCAAAGGAAAATGAAAATTTGGAAACATTTATAGTAGGTATTAATTCCTCCTGCCTCCATCTGAGGTTCCTGCTTTCCTGCATGAGTATGGACTCATACAGATGAACACAGACATGCATTTTCTCTGACTGCTTGGGAGAAACAGTATCATCAGTGGTGACCACCGCGTGCCTGCAGCAAATGACAAACAAGAAAGGAGACTAGACAGGACACATCTTGTACAACCAAGATGCAGAGAACACTGCAGCTGTTCCCATGTAGAAGGAAAAAAAATATCAGTGCTGGGAACAAAAAAAGCAAGCTTCTGCCTTAGAAAAGCCATCCCACAGCACCACCTAGCAGGCACAGACATATTGGAATAAGCTGACTGAGGAAAAGAGTGGAGCAGAATGTTACTGGAGAATACAATGTTGAGCAGAATTGTGAGCTTTAAAACAGCTGTTCCAACTAATACCTAGTGCAGGTCATTGATTCAAGCCAAGTTGTGCCATCCTTCCTTCATGGAGTTTTAGCATTGGATATTTGCAGCCTGATGAAGCTAATCAGTCTCTCTGTATAGCTTATTAAATACATCTTCAGTATGTTTGGGTTTTTTTCTTCACTCTGGAGTTCTGTTCCTTGGCCCCATGTATTTTTCAACATACCTAGCTTAAGCAGAGTGATGGGATTAATTTTCTTGCCAATTCTCTGCATTAGTCTGATCACCCACCAGCCTGTTCAGGAACACTGCCAGAGCCCAGACTTTGATCACTGTCCTGCTTCCACGGCTGGGGAAAACTTATTAGAATACAGTTAAGCTACAACTGCTGGCTGCCTCCATTTTTAAAATTAGTTGGTTGATGTGTTTGCTTTTCTAGGAGGGACAGAACATGGACTTGCTTTTGGGCTGCAAACACAAAGTATTTATTCGTGAAACTGCAGCAGCCTATTGCCTTTACTTTCTTACATGATTAATCTTGTTCATCTCCATACCTTAAATTGCTTTTTAACCTTCACCCTGCTATCCTAAACAGGTGGATATGAAAGGCTTTAGGAAGTCCCACTTGGGAGAGGATATCTAGGAGCTCAAAGGACTGCAATTCAAGAAGTGGTTTCAGAGCACATGCTGTAGTCAGTTATGCTGAACTAGAGCAGCACTGATCTTCCTATGAATTGTCCTGTGGATATATGGGTTGCAAAAATTGTGACTCAGTAGCAGGAAAGAGTAGTAGGATATTCAGCTGCAAAGTTTTTTAATTTGGCATTATGCATGTAGGCAGATCTGCTTTCCTACTCAGAGGCAGTACAAAGAGATCTCTGGCAGAAAGACTGAAATCTGGTTCCTTCCAGGCTGAGATCCTATTTTCCTAGTCAAAGCAGGCAACTGGCTATCAAGATTTTAATTTTCTCTGTGGCATTTAATAATAGTAATGATAATGCTAATCATCATCATCATCGTAGTTATTATTCAGAGACAAGAACTATACAACTACATCTGTATGTGGACACCAAAACATTCTTTCAGATATTGTGAGACATTTTACTTTAATGAAAGGAAATTTGGAAAATTAAAAAAAACCCCACAAAACCCAAAAAAAACTCACCTTTTTTATTTCTGCGATCAGTGTGATAGTATCTTTCATGACCTTCACACAGTTGCTCTGTGATACTTCTCATCTCTTTATGGAATTCTTGAGATGTTTAAGTAAACATTCTTTCTCAAGTGTAGTGAGAGCCTACAATGAAATATTTTCTAAGAGTGGGTAAGATAACACCAAAAGTAATATTTCAGTGTGATTTCAGTGCTGTCAATAAAGTCACCTCTTCAAAAATTGTACTCTACTGAGTTGAAAGGGTCAAATCTCAGTTACATTTGCTTTTGGCTAAATCCATAGGAACTATTCCCGTCAGACATTACACAGCTACCGCAGTGCATTTCAGTTGATCTTTCTGGGATACAAAGGATCATGTTCTACAGCAGTTTATTTTACTGCTTTTGTGGACTGCTGCCCCTCATTAGGGCATCACTGCATTGACTGATTTGCTTGCAGTTACTTTTGACTTCAGAAAAAAGTGGAAGTAATCTGTTGTGGTTACTTCAGGGAAAATAAAGGCTTGGGGTTTTATTTTCTTCTCTCTCTTTCCATATGTACTGCTCCCAGAGAGCTAAAACAAGAGCCTAAAACTGATCTATGATGCAAGTCAAATCACTGCTGATTATGATCTCATGCTTCTGTGGGTTCAGCTCTTTGAATGACCGTAGCACTTACTTGGCTAAAAACTATACAAGTCTCAGATGCTGAATAATTCTGAAATGCTACATCTCAAATATGTTTCATTCTGACAATAATGAAACTGAACTGTGCATTAAATAATGCCACAATAAAGGTGTGTCTGACTCTGCAGTGGCTTGACCAAATGTATTTGATCCTCAGGTTCAGAGTAGGGCACTAAGAAAGGTAAATGAAGAGGAATCTGTGCTCTGCTACTCTGCTAGCTGCTCCCTTCTCCTGGTTGCCACTTCTGCACACCTTGATAGCTGCAGCCTTCTGGGAATATACACACATATATATGGTTTCAGTTATTGTACATTGCTGTTTGGTAATTTATACCTGTGGCAAGAATGGTCATGTTTCAGGTGAGTTTGGAGGTTGCTCTGTGGTTCTGCTGGAATTCTGCTATCTCACTTGGGGGATAAGGAGCCGATTTCCAGCTCATCTTTGAGCTGTACATCCAGATTTCCAGGAAAGTAGGCAGATGTGTGTGAGATCAGAAGCCCTACTGCTCCTGTCAGTTTGGGAAGTGAGTTTCCAAGTCTTCAATACTTGTCATAGCCATGTTCTGAGCCTGCTGTGTAGAAAACGTGTTTCTAACCCTTTTGGTGTGCTGTTGACCTAGGCTGAAATGAAGGATTGCTATCACTGTGGTACTGCTGGAGAACTGAAGCACAAATTCTGAGAGACATTACCAAGCCACACAATATTCTATTAAGCGCTTCTTAAGTCACTTACTCTACAATATCACAGATGTTTACTATAATCCCAGACCACACTCTGTTGTACAAAGAACTCCCAAAATCTCATTGCATAAAAGTCACAGGTGATTTGTGAACTGGAAAATACATTTTGGATATCTGTATGGGCATCTGAATCTTAACACATGTGGGACTTCTCTGTTACATGGAAATTAGGTAAATGCTGTGATCTAATGAAAATAACAGGTGTTATGGATCTTTCTGCACCCTCGTGTCCCTTCAGTATATATGTGTTTGTGGGGTGGTATGGGCATGTGAAACAGAGACAGGAAATAACTTACAGGTGCCAAGCTTTGAAAAATAAAGCATGCTTTAAAATAAAAATCCTGGGCTGTCTTTTTTATTCATGTTCTTGTCATGTCTGTTATTATTTAGTCACATTTAATCATTTAAACATGGTAATGGACAACTAGCTGTGGGTGGCCTTGCAGGCAGTTGGACAAGATAACCTCCAGAGAGGCCCCTTCCAACGTCAGGCCTTCTGAGAATTACTCAAAGTTTCTTCTCCTTTTCCTGCTGGAGTGGTACCAACAGACGTATGCCATATACTTTGAAGAAGACTGTAAAAGCCGGGTCTTTCTTATGAGTTTTAACAAAGAAATTTGCTTTTAGTCAAAACTGCAGGTGGGATCTGCACATGGTGACATACCTGAATATTAGGTTTGATTTGTTTTCCCAAGCTGTGTAGAAACACTTCAGCTTTTATTATTGAAGCAGGAGTCTGAGGGGTCTCTTTGAGCCTCTTTCTCTTTTCTTTGATTCCAAACCAAGCATACATCTATGTTTGTTTGATTGTTGTAAAAGTGAGGGTGGATGTGATGAGTTTGGTTCATACAGGTCATAGGAAAGAGGTAGCTTGAGATAAAGAAATTACATTATCTCCTTGAATACTGAAACGTGTTTCTCTTACAAAATAGTTATTACCGTGATATGACAATGCTGTTGCCTACCGTAACATTATGTAATCTTGCCCTTCTCCAGCTGTATGAGAAGTTGCATACCCACTAGCATTTATTAAAACCAAAATGTAAAATATCTCCATCTGTGTCCTTTTTCAGTGAAAGAGGGAGTTAGAGTAACATGAAATTGGAAGGGCTGTATAATTAAGCAGTGCCCTAGCTACTGCACAGTAACTTGTGCCCTTATGAATACAGCTTGTAAATGCTAGCTTTTTGGAAGATTCTGCCACTTAGCTCAGAAACCCACAACATGTGTCTGAGCTTAGTTAAATTTCTGTTTTCATCATGGAGTCCTGTGAATTTGGAAAATCAGCATCTAGACTACACTGATGATGTGAATTTGATCTGAGAATAGCCACCTTTTCTAGACTTGGGAATGCTGCTATAAATAGATGGTTGCTGTAGAAATATGACTGCTTCCCTTATGTTTAGATGCTCTTCAGAAAGCAGCTTTATTCATTAATTTTATTTGGCAGATTGTCCAAAAGTACATGAACGGGTTTGGTTTAGTAGTCAAACCACTTCTGAGTTCCTTTTTGTGCCTCATAATACTCAGAAGTTTGAGAATATAGTCTATACACACAGCGAAATATTAGTACTCTTACAGTAATAAGTGATATATATACACATATCTCTCCTTTCTCTAGTTTTACTTTGGTTATTTTTTCAAGAGGAGTTTCTGGTGGGTTTGTTCCATGATTTTATGTATGATATTTGCTCTTTCAACAGTTTTATTATTTCAGTAGTTCAAACTACTCCACTGCTATGTTACTTTTTAAAGTATCTAAAAAGGATAACCTGTTAACAACTATTTGCGTAACAAAGATGTTGCAATAAATAATATATCATAGTTTGGACTCTTTGTTAACATATTGTCTTCAACCATTTCCACACATTTTTTACATAGCTTGTCTTGATTTTGAGTTTTGCTGTTGAAATGTTGTCTGTGAGATTGTACAGTGTAAGGAAAGCACTGCCAACCATATCATTAAATTTACAGGGGGTTTCAGGTGAAGTTGTATAAACCCAGCCATAGTTTTGGTATTTAATATGAATACTTTTTAATGGAACTGTTGAAAGAACAAATTTCACGTGCATAAAACCACAGAATAATAACCGATTAGTTTTCCACTGTACTTGCAGATTCAAATCATTTTTTCCCCTAGGGTCCTTGAACTCAACCTTGATATTATTTAAACAGGACATCGCCAAGGCTACTAACTCTAGCAAATTGTTTCATGAGCAGTAGGACTAATGAAGCAATTTGTTATCTTTGTTCTTCTCCTTCCTTGCTTTTAATTTCCCATCCCACAGCTCTCAGTACCATCAGTTCTGCTGTGTGTCCCATGCCTGTCTATGATACAGCTGGCAGCCTTAAGTGTGGCTGATGGAAGGCTACATGAGGACTAATTTTCTGGCTGGCTCCCTTGAAAAATGCCCGGAAACTGCTTTTTCTTTTATGAGGATGCTGACTTAGGTTCTTTTGTAATGCAGTTTTCAATTTGGGTAGGAACATAGCTTAATTGCTGTTAAATGTGACTGAATTCCATGTGCAGGTGGCATAGTCACACAGAAGAGCTAGTCTACAGGAGGACAGTAGGAGAGACAGCACAGCTGCCTAAGGAAAGAAGGCTGAAAATAGAGAGCTTCTCATGACTATTGTGTATTTGAGCGGGCTTAATCTTATAAGGAGACTCTAAGAGAATGTCTCTGGTAGTTTCCTTATTTCTCTGTTTCCCTGTCTTTGACTGTAATTCAGCCAAGCCAGACACACATTTTATTGGTGAGGACTTTCACAAGCAGGGACAGGGTCACCTAAGAGCTTGACCTGGGCCATTCTGTGAATTGTTAGGAAAGCTAACTTCATGAAGATGCTGAAGGTATGAGATGCTGCTCTGTAGCATTCCTGGCTAGATTTGCTGTTTGCAAACAGAGAAGGACTGGTGGGTGATGTGATGGTTGGAAGCCATCTTGGACAAAGTAATCCCAAAATAGTTGAATTTTCAATCCTTGGAGAAGTCAGGAAGAAAGTCAGCAAAACCTCCACCCTATACTTCCGGAGGGCTGAGTTTGGCCTGTTTAGGACACTCGTTGGTAGAATTCCTTGGGAAATATTACTGAAGGACAAAGGGGTCCAGGAAGGTTTAGTGTGCTATGTCCCTGCCCATGGCAGCGGGGTTGGAACTAGATGATCTTAAGGTCCTTTCCAAACCTAACAATTCTGTGATTCTATGATTCTATACTGCAGATCTGTGGCTTGTGAGGCACTCTGCTATTGTTATGAGGAAATTCTTTTTTACATCACTTACAGACCAGCCAGTGCAAATCATAAGTCTAGCTATAATAGGAGGTGGGTCTCAGAACAAGAACTGGTTTGGTGTAGAAATTTGATATGGGGCAGGTAGACTTTCTTCCACATAGTTTCTAATCACTCACGAAAATGATACAGTACTGATTTAATCTTAAATCTGAAGCCTGAATTTGCAATGTAAAATATTTCAGAAAACACATTAGTAAAATATTTACTTGGAGGCTTAAAAGAATAAAATAAGATGCAATGTTGCATCTTCTGTTTGTCTTTCAAGTTCACAGTACTTCAGTTTTCCCATATGTAAAATGTGATAAATCACAGCATGCTTTGTAGAATTATTGCATGACTTATTTGTAATTGGCTTTTGGATCCTTCATACAATAGAAGGCTCTGGGGAGACATTATTGCTACCTTTCAGTACTTAAAAGGGGCCTATTAGAAAGATGGGGAGAGACTTGTTAGCAGGGCCTGCTGCAACAGGAGGGGTGATAGTTTTAAACTAACGGGGAGATTCAGGCTGGATGGGAGGAAAATTTCTTTACAATGAGGGATGGTAAAATCCTGGCACAGATTGCCCAGAGAGGTGGTGGAAGCACCATCCCTGGGGACATTCAAGGCCAGGCTGCACGTGGTTCTGGGCAACCTGATCTAGCTGAAGATGTCCCTGCTCATTGCAGAGAGGTCGAAACTGCATGACCTTTGAAGGTCCCTTCCAACACCAAACTGTTCTATGATTCTGTGAATACCAGGCTGGAAGGGACCTCAAGGATCATTTGGTCTAACCTTTCTAGGAAAGCAGGAGGTAGAGTACATGTCCCAGCACCCTATCCTTCCTAGAGTACATGTCCCTACCCTTCCCAAGTACATGTCCTTCCCAATCTTTAAAGTATCCAACACTGGGGAATCCATCACTTCCCTCAGGCAGGGCTGAGGGAAGCCCATTCCAAGGGCTTATTTTTTCTCACTGTGGCAAATATTGCCTTTGTGTCCAGTCAGAATCTCACCAGGAGTAACTTGTGCCCAATACCCCTTATTTCCACTCCTTATAAAACATTTTGCATGAGTAACACGTCAGTAACTTGCCTTAGTAACAGGTTATCTAATACCTTGTCTTTTAAAATCAGTTTTCTTTTGTCTTGAATACAGTGACATGAGTACACTGAGTACAGCAACAAGATTAGATGCCTTAAAAACCAATATGTCACTCAGCAGCTACACAACAAAAGCTGAAATAGTGTGGTATGAAGGGGATTTCAGAGAGGGGAGTGAAAATAAAGTGCTGTCTGCAATTAAGTTCATACAAACTCTTTTCATCTTCCAGTTTTTTGGAACACAGCTAAGGAAATATCAGCTTGGCCTTCCCAAGAAAAAGAAGCTGCTGAAACTGCCATTCCCAAACCTTTCCTGTTGCCAGAGGTTCAGCCCAATGACCATCTGTTGAGGACATAGAGTTCAAGGCTAACGTCATAAATCAATGTAGAGGGCTGGTGGGAAGGCTCGGCATGCAGTTCTTTATCATTATAAGAACAAAAAGGAAATGGTGCCAAAAGGCCTTAATAATTTCTCCTACATAGGTACACACCCGCTCTTCTTCTGATTGATTTTAGTTTGCAGATCCATCTATTTTCTAGCATTCTAATTCCCTGCAGTTTCATATCTTGTTGCTTATTATCTATTTATGTTCCTATTCCCAAAACATGAAAGATCACTGTTATTTCTGTTGCTGAATTGATCATCAGGGTTAGTGTTCAAGAGAGACAAGGTTATTTTTCATTAATTCTGCTCATCAGAAATGCACATTTTATTTAATAGACATATGATTCATTCCTAAAAACCCCTCTTGTTTTAACAGTGGGACGAACTCTTAAACTACTTTAAATGGGGCATCTAGACTTTAGGTCCACGCATTTACTGTAACTACCAAAAAATCACCAAGTCAGTATGTTTCTGGATGCTAAGTTGCATTAGAATGACATTATACATGTCACAGAGGCTTTCTTTTATTTTTGCATGAGGCTAGTTTAGTATGTACCCAGACAAGGTTATGTTGTATAATTAAATGAACAGACATTACTAGATAGTCTCACTCTGTGATCCATAACATGAAAATGCTAGGGACCTTTGCTCTATATTAACAATTTGAGGTGTATGTTTATAGAAGTAAAAAGAGAAGAAATAAGACCTGTTCCTTATCAAAAGCTGTTTGATAGCACTTTACAGGCTAGCATGAGTTTTAGCAGAAATTGCTTCTCATGTTACTGTGGTTTCTCTCAAGCTAAGTATTTTACACGTTATCTAAGATAATATGATCACAATCTTTACCCAGACATAGAAAGCAGGTCTGCATTTCCTGGTGGTGTTCATTTGGATGGAGTCCCAAAAGATACCAGCATTTGGGAAGGGTTAATAAAAACACCAACACGTTGAATGCAATGAAACAAAACCATTTGAGGAGAGAAGGAAAAAAATTAGTGTGAATCTTTACAAGCGAAGCATAATTCCTGTTTTGGATATGAGCTGATGGCAAATTTCCAGAGAAATATTTTTGGTTTGTGTTTTGCAACAGAAAAACCTGAAATTTTATTTGAAACCAAACCCTTCTGTTTCAGCAATTTCTGAAAGAGCAAAAGACAAAGATGCTCAAAACTGGGAAATAACTAATGGATCTGTGGTTGGGGCCCTTCACAAAGGTGAGATGAAACCACCTCAGGAGTCACCCGAGAATAAGGAAGTTTGATCCTTTTAGGTCCTATAATCTCCAGGCCCTCCTGTGATGCCCTTTCTGGCTGAATAATTATATGTAATTTTCACACTACAAACAGTTCTCACGGAAGAAACCAATGGGATTTGTCTGATTGCAGAGGAGGAAAACAAGATAATGCTCTCACTTTGTGTTTCGTCCTGCAAAGCTGTGAATGGTCTTTCACTAATCCTGTTGTACAATGCTATTTTAGACTATTTACTGGGATGAAAAAAATCACTTCCCACCTCACAGGAGGATTGTGATATTCCATTGATATTCCAAAAGAAGAGAGAGGGGAATGCCTAGAATCCCCTGTAGCATCTCCTGTCTCATTCCAGGCTCTACAGCACTTTTCTGCATGACATAGTGATTTCTGTAAATCTATGTAGGGCGTAGTGATTTCTGCATCAGAAATGTAGCTACATCATTAGTTCTTTACAAACGGCTTAACACAAAGCTGATTTATACCCCTAGCATATTCTTTTAACGCTCCCATGACAATTGCATGTATCCATTTGAGAGCTACTTCGGTCTATAATATGCTTTGATTTGTTGTATGAATTGCCTGCTTCTGTGTACAGATTTTTTTTCATTTTACCCCTTCTGCTTCTGGCCCATGATTGCTGATGTAAACAATCATTTCCAGTCATGAGTCTTTTCTTTTCCTATTGACCAGTCACTAATCACTACTTGCTCATCCCTGTGTTTTGTTGGTAAGCCAGACGAATTTCTTTTTAATAGCCTTCTTTCTCTTCATGTCAGAAATCTCACCACAGATAAATGTCAGAAACATAAAGACCTTATAATCTTTATGCAGTACATTTACAAAGTTTTGAGAAACTTCATCTTTAAAGTAGTAAGTGCATACATTTCTCTTCCATTCCTAGCATTATATACTCTGCAGAAGAAAAATCTTAAAGAAGCATTCAGATTAAAAGACTATTGTTTAACTGATAATTTTTTAGCATCTTGCTTGTCTAACTGTCCTTTCTGCCATGTCTGTGCTTTCAGTCCTGAGCCTGCAAAGCATTTAGCAACAGTTAATTTGGCTTATTTAAGCATCCCTCTTTGAAGATGTGAGTGAAAATGGCTGAATAGTAAAATGGAGTCTAGCATTATTTTAATGTATGTCTTTATTGAAGCCTAGAAAACAGCTTATAAGGCTCCAGCATGTATGAACTCTGTCTCCTTTCTGGAGAAGGGTGATTACACTCATCTTAAAAGTTTTGTGGTAGGTTATTTAGACTCCTGCATTTTTCATTGTTCTCCTTAAAAGAGACTTAAAGTTTGAATGGAAAATTAAGCTGACTAAAATGACTTGGCTGAGGTGATGCAGAAGGATCTCATTTTTCTGGTCATTCTTGCATTCAGGAGCTATGAATAGAAAGGAACTGGATTACTAAATAGAGTCATCACCCTTTTTTGGAATGAAGCAATTGACCTCAAATGTCAGTTTTGGAGGAGGTTGAAAAATAGGAAGAACTTGGTTTGCTTCTATGTTCTGTAAGGCATTTGCACATCCAGTAGTAGAGGTTTCCAAATGTTTTACCTCCTGATATCTCTCCCCTTACTTGTTTGACACCCCCATTCTGGTCTATTTTTGTCCAGGTTACATAAATGCTCTGTACAACACATTTACAAAGCTATTTGTTCTAGCTGTCGATGTTACCCTTTTTTTTCCCTACATATATCACAAAATACTGGGATATTGTATGTGTCAGGTAATTATGTTTCTAAAAGGTAGGCTACATGTATGCATCCTTGGCAAAGGGCTTTTGTATGTCATGTATGCACATAGCTGACACTGACTACCTGGTTGTGAGCCTTCTTTGACTTTGTACACATCCTGTCTTACAGCCTGTACATACCTTAATTTTACTGAAGCTGTGCTCTGCAAGGGAGTGCCAACATAAAACTATAAAGTTGTCCTTCCTCGTCATCATCTGGTTTCAATATTAGATTTCTGATTTCAGCCTGATTTCCAGATTAGATATTTCTCTGAGAACAAGGGCAGACATGTTCCAGGTGCATTTTTTATCTTCCAGGAAAAGAAAGCAAAGAAACAGACACGGTTCTGGGAACTGCTACAAAATACAGACTACCTTATGCTAGAGCATTAGTAAGATAAGAATGCATTGTGCAGTTGTTGGAGGCAAACCTTCTTTCATGCCAAGCAGACAGCTCTTACTGTTCATAGTAGTGCTGAAGTTGAGGTACAACCTGTGGCTTCTAGTGCTATGTAAACCAACAGTAAAATAGTAAGCTGGTAGCAAACAAGTATATAGAGAAAACAAGGTTTTCTTGTAGTATAGTACCTATATTATTTTAACATATGTACTAGTCTCTTGTCTCTGTGGAAGTGTGTGTGTGCATATATTTGTAGTTTTACCAGGTGCTGAAGGAGCTTTTTGAACTATTAGCAGCAACAGATAATACAGGAAACCAAAGAGCTGGATGCAAAACTGTGGTTGAATCAGAAGTTATAATTTGGAAAAGTTATGGTTTTAGTTTCAATTTTAACCTTGCCCCCTCATGAGGTGGGAACACATCATATATGAGGAAGAGAGAATTGGGTTTGTTCACCTGAGAAGAAAAGTGCCATTAGGTCCATTCCAACCTAAATTATTAGAAGATTCTTTCAAACTCAAACTTGCAAACTTTTCCTTCCTTACTGCAGAAGAAAATAATACATTATTATGTTAAAATATATCTTTATACATAATAATATACTATCATTATGTATAATCTAAAATCTTTCTTTTTATATTTTATTGTAAATGTTGTGTTTAAATATATATTGTGTGGTTTATTTAAATTGTTTATATATATATATAAAGATACATATATATATTAAGATATGTATTAAAAAAATCTTCCATTCTAGGAAGATCTTTAATCCTTTTGTGAAGAGAAGGTGGTTTTATCTGCTTGTGAAATATAAAACTGAGCTGCATTGCCAGTGCTAGTGGGATGCCAGTGGGCTCTTCCTGCAGCCCTAGATCTCAAGTTGAAGGCATCTTTTCATCACAAAAGAAAGACAGGCTTGAGCTCTCTGTGCACCTCTCACCTCTACACTGGTTAAACTGCATGTTTCTTTAGCTGTAGCTCTGCCTGGCTGTGTCATATCAACAGGATAAGTACATGGCCTACAAGGTCATGTCTGGATTTGGATTAGTCCTTGAAGGTTTTGGCCATGATAAATCTTTAGTTGAAAATCCAACCCATTTCTCCTTTAAATTTGAATAGCATAAATCCAAAGCAACTACATCAACCTCAGTGAAATATGAAGTTTTTACTCAATTGGGCTTTTGCATTCTTCCTTACAAAACTGTCGTGGTTTAAACCCAACCAACCACGCAGCACGTTCACCCACTCAACCCCCCTTCTTGC
>NDXB01002558.1:0-17207 GCA_002631895.1 Agapornis roseicollis
GCTGTGCCTGGGATTGCTCCGACCCAGGTGTAGGACCTTGCACTTGGCATGGTTAAACTCCATAAGATGGTGCATATGGAACAGTCTGATCTGTTTTATGCTCACCCCAGCACCATCCCCTCTGCAGGGCACTGGCACCCCTACCTCATGGATGAACATCCTATGCCACATCCAACCCTGTGTCCCAACTTAGTCTTGCAGAGCCCAACCAAGCAATCTTGTAATCTCTCCTAATGGATGGCACAGTGTAAGTGCTTCTGAAAACACAATCCAAAGTGGGAACAGGAGGCAGATTTGTATTCCAGGCCTGTGTTAACGTGATGACCACCCCACAGTATGGTGACAGGGCTGCAAATCCCACCTGGCCTCAGCCTGGCAGCCTCTGCCATGGCAAACTCCAGTCTTGGGCTATGCTCACTGGTGCACAGGATGGATTTCATCAGCCACCAGGAGCTCGGTTACCCCACTCCAATTCACACAAGGTTCTGCACAGATATATTTTGTAGTGCTGTCAAATGAAGGGGATAGAGGGCATCAGTGCTGGCCTTGCATGTTCCCACATACCTTACCCAGCTATTTGGAATGCAGAGGGAGCAAGGATAGAGCAGGTTAGCAGCTGTGAATATATAGTGTGAATGTGAGGAACCTGCTCATGTCAAGCTTGGCACTTTGAGATGACAACAGAAGATAACCATTTCACTTGGCATTGTCTGGAAGTGAGCAGAGCCAGTGCTGCAGCCTGGGAACATGAGCATTAGAGGCAAGGCTTTCCAAAACCCAAGTGATGTGGGGGCAAGCCCCCATGATTTCTCAAGGTAACTCTGAATGCTCTCCAGATGCCCAGCCTATGCACAGCAGATCCAGAAGCAATCACCTGGCATGCAAAGCGATGGAAATCCAGCCTCCTGCTGCCCACCACCTTGAGCAGGGGCTGCCCTTTAGCCCAGGCAGAGCCCTCCATCCCAAACCTCACTCTTCTCCACGCCTTGCTCCAGGGCTGCCCTAAACTTACCATTCTCTCTCTAATATGCCCCTGTCTCACATGATTGAGATACGTGCCTGTGGAGCTCAGGATATGGCAGAGGACACCGAGGCGGTGACAAGCAGCAGGGATGCTGCCAGCCCGTCAATACAGAGCCCAGCTCATTACTTATGTGCACTCACTCCGGGGCCTCCTCAGACACTGCCTGAATCCTAATGCACAGCGGGGACACAGCCCTCAGAGCAGCTTCACTGTGTGGCAAAGGCAGGCTCCCCCGGATGACAGCAGAGCAGGTTTGTTGCTAAATGTGAGCTTTTGGTGACTACAGCGTGCCAAGACGAGGAGTCAGGAACAGCCACATGGGTAAGGGGAGAGGATCCAGGAGCAAAACCCAGTGCTGGTCTAGGGTACGTGTACAAGCTCACAGCTCAGATCACCAGTCCTCCACCTGCAAGATGTGCTGCTGCAGCAAGGACACAAACCCCACTGTCCTCACCTGGGCAGAAGCACCCAACAACACCCTTCTATCGCCCTGGCACCCTTTAGTCTCACCTTGCTTCGCTCATTTAAGCGATTTGCAGCTTCAAGCACACATTTGGAACAAGCTGAGTGCTGTTCTCAATGGGGGGAAAGAAAGAAATCCCAAAGCCTTCTCCTCTGGAAAAATAGACAGGTTTGCTTTTCCACATTGCAATTGCACTTTGGACTTGTTTCTAAGTCATGTGTTATGTTTTCCAAGCACTGCATAGGTTTAGCTAGTTAATTAATACTTAGTATTATCCTCACAGATGGAGAGAGCTTCAAAGAACTTAAGGTAAAATATTTTAGCAATACAGATTTGTGCCAACCTAAATTTATACTCCTAAGCATAATAAGATTAGTAACAGGAGAAAAAAAAACCACAAATGAGAGTAATAAAACACAGATCCTCTTTATGCATGTGTTGGTCTTCGCCTTCACAAGTCCCATTCTCACCCTACACAGAGAGAAGGTTTAATCTCCTTTTATTTTTAATCAAAGTGGAGGTTACCAGCCAGCGAGGACCTTGCAGGAGGTGCAGAACTGCAAGCGGTGACCCACTGCAGTGCTCCTCAGGGGAAGGCATTGGGGATGCTCAGTACCATCACCCAGCTACTGTGCCTGCTGCAGATCTGTGGCCGCTTGCTCTGGCTCAGCCCCAGCTTGTTCCCCCCTTCAGACTTGAAGATCTTGGAATGTTTTCCTGCTCTAAGTCAGACACAAATACAAATCACCAAAAGGAAGCCGGAGGAGGTCACTACGTTTTACTTTGAAATACTTCTTTTCACACCAACCTTTGCAGCTCCTTCCAATGCAAGTGTTTTGACAGAGATTTTGAAGGTTACTTCAAAACAACAAAAACCAGATTTGCACTGAGAAATGTAAAGGTATACGCACTGAAAGCTGGAGCCAGCTCAGGTTGGGCTGGCATTTGGCAGGGGGGCAGAACAGATGATCTCCCACAGCTCCTTCCAGCCTAAGCTCTGCCACGTTTCCACGCAAACTATTTTAAACCAGTTTCAAATATTTTGTCAGAAAGAGCTGTTAAAAAAAAAGAAGAAAAAAAAAGAAAAAAAATAGCCTTTTTGTCAATAGTTGAATCTGAGCAGCAAAAGAGCATCTCACTTGGGAAACACCATTGGGCTCAGTGGGCCCTGTGACTTCATATACACTCTTGGCTCAAGTCAAGCTGAGCTGTGACTTGCTCCCAGTTTGGCTGCTGTTTCACATTACATGAGCCTCCACTTAGGTCATTTAGGAAGAGAAAATCCTGAGACAGGAATGAATTTGATCTTGTTTCATGTGAAGCTTGCCTAGCAAAGGCTGGAACAGCAAACACAACAGGGATGGCATCACACTACCAGGCTTCAGGTCCAGCTGAGTCCCTGGAGATGCTTTCTGGGTGTACACAGGCTGCTCTGGGTGTTTGCAGCATCTGGCACTCCTGTTTCCCAGCCTCCATCCCCAAGCACCCCGTATGAAGACAGTCTCTGTATTAGACTCTCCCAGCCCCACATCTCCTACACCTGCAGAGCAGCTCCAAGCTCCCAGCACTGAGCCAGCCCATCCCACTCAGCACACACAATACCACCATCTCCCAGCCACAAAGGTACATGAGTCACCCCAGGCATTTCAGGCTCTATTCCTGGCTCACCACACACACAACAGGATCAATAGCTGATGTGACAACATCCCCTTTGGTTTTCCCTTCCCCAGATCAACATCCCATCCGTCTGGGGGTGAGGATATGCCCATGGTGTGGGTGCCACAGCTCACCTGCCACCAGACCCAATCACAAGCTGCAGGGCTGATTGCTCATCAAGTGTTTCACTTTAAGGGAGATGGGACTGGTATGATTGAAGGTATGAGAGTTCAATGCTCATGCAGATGGAGGGAGAGGTGCACATCTCCTGTTGCTTGGGCCTGGCCAGCTCCCAGGACAGTATAGCAGTATCTGGAGTTAGGGCAGCTGAGCTTGCACTGCTTCTGCTGGCTAATGCAGTTATGGGAAAGAGCAATTGACAGCAGTCAGGTAAAAGGAAACAAACTCAAATGTTCTCTGGGGACTTCCCTGGAGAATTGGGAATAATTAAGCCAGGGTAGCAAAAGGCCTCATCACTGGAGCACCAGTCCAGTAGAACAACAACCCTGGAGCAGCCTAAAAGAGCTCCTTTCCCTAATCTTCTCTTTCTATAACATGGGAGGACAAAGAACAACCCCAGGGCATCCTCAAGTTCCTTGTTTTCTACAGGCAATAAGAAGCACCTCCTGCCTTGGCCAGAGGACAATGATGCTTCTCCCTGCTGAGGACAGCTTGGCCAGGCAGACATGGCCTTTCCCCAGTGTTCCCAGCAAGAACTATCTGCTCCTTTGATTCTGGACAAGGAAAACTGCTCGTTTGAGCAGAAGCTTCCTGCAGCCTTCCCAGGATTATCCTCTCAGTTACACCTCAAAATAGCCCTGAGCTTTTGCCTCGGTCACTCTGTGTGGAGACAGGGATAATTAGAACAAAGAGGAGCCTGAACTTTGCAGCATTGGGAACTTCAGTGGCAAGGGAGCACGTTGGCAGGAAAACCAAACCACTGCAGAACGGGGAAAGAAAGGAATCAAACCATGGGGCCAGAGGTGTTTCAGTAGGATTAGCAGCGTGCTCAGACAGCCCAGGGACCCCCGGTCACAGAGCTCAGGTGAAGCCAGAAGATGGTCCTGCAAAACTAATCTCAGCGGCAAGATCCCTATGCAGAGCAGCCATGGCCCAGAGCAACACATTCATCCTCAGCTGCGTCTAGGTCTGAACCAAGAGGGTCCATCTCGTCCTGCTCTCCCTGCCCACAGCAGCACTGGTCCCAGTGGAAGGAAGGCCAGGCCTGCAGGGGAGGCACAGGGACACAGGAGCTAACACATCACACGCTGCAGGAATATCAGTGCAGACCCCTTGTTTGTAATCTGAAGCATTTAATTTTAGCAGTAACAGCTCATCAGGATTACTCATGGAACCTGGGAACAACAGACAAGGGAAGCGGCACAAGTGTTCTTGCCAGCCCCTGCTCACAAGCACCAGGACACAGGAGCCAGACTTGGGACCGGAGCAGAGCCACCCAATGTCTGGCCTCAGAGCAGCATCATGGGACAGTGCAGGGAACTGGTGACACAAAGGGCCCTGCTGCAAAGTGCTGGGGAAGGTCCCACCATGCAGGCTCAGGGCCATCAGCCCTGTTCACCCGATGGCTGGGGGCTTCTGCTGCAGGGTGCAGCATCCCAAGGTCTGTCCTGCTCTCCCTTTGCAGCAAAGCACAGGAGAGCCTGAAGCCAGGCTGAGACAGGCACAGCATCCCCAAAACCTGTGCTATACTCTGAGCCCTTGCTACAGACACAGTTGGGAATCACTACGGGATACTTGACAGTTTGGGGTCTGCAATGGGTCTTACTCTGCCTCCACACAGGGCTCAGAAGCAGCATGGCCCAACCTGCCTGAGATAGAATCATAGAATAGTTAGGGTTGGAAAGGACCTTAAGATCATCTATTTCCAAACCCCCTGCCATAAGCAGGGACACCTCACACTAAACCATGGCACCCAAGGCTTCGTCCAACCTGGCCTTGAACACTGCCAGGGATGGAGCACTCACAACCTCCCTGGCCAACCCATTCCAGTGCCTCACCACCCTCACAGGAAAGAATTTCTTCCTTAGATCCAATCTAAACCTCCCCTGTTTAAGTTTGAACCCGTTACCCCTTGTCCTGTCACTGCAGTCCCTAATGAAGAGCCCCTCAAATCCTTCTGCCAGTTTGTGCCCTGTGGGAGCCAGGAGGTTTGGGAATCATCAGAGGCAAGTAGCTAGCTGGGAACTGGGAGCCAAGGGCNCCTTCTGCCATGCCCTGTGGGAGCCAGGAGGTTTGGGAATCATCAGAGGCAAGTAGCTAGCTGGGAACTGGGAGCCAAGGGCACTGGGATTTAGCAGAGAGTCCTGTAAGTGCCTCCCAGCCTCCTGCAGTGCTCAGCAGCTGCAGCACAAACCTCTGCAGGGCCAGGACACACGATGGTGCAAGCAGAGCATCACCCCTGCTGTGTGCAGCAGCTCTGTCATGGAGGGAGCCCAGCAAAGCCCCTGGCAAGCTGGGAGCAGACTCCTGCCAGAGGGCAGGTGCTGTGTGGAGCTGGAGGGGTGTGCAGAGGAGCA
Organism: Agapornis roseicollis; assembly: GCA_002631895.1. Lineage (NCBI taxonomy): Eukaryota > Metazoa > Chordata > Aves > Psittaciformes > Psittacidae > Agapornis > Agapornis roseicollis. The sequence goes on from NDXB01002558.1 coordinate 5,681, forward strand.
GGGATGTGTTTGGGGTGCCTCTGCCCATCTCATGTGTGCTGCTTGTCCTCCTGCATCCTGCCCCAGGCTCCATCTGGTCTCTGCCAAGGATGGAGACCAGCTCAGTGCTGTCACCAATGTACTCCAATAGAGACCTTTAGGAAGGGGAGCTGATTGGGGTGTTGGAGCAGCAGCCCAGGAGGGGACCTCAGCTAAGACAGGCAGCAGGGTGCCCAGGGCCCTGTGTCACTCCCAGCCCTGCTCTTGCAGCTGTAGCATACACGGGTTTGTAACATGCCTGCAGGGCCCACAAATGGAAAGCTCCAAGTGCTATATTTAGCCTCTTGTTTATGGAAATACATCATTTGGTTTCATAATGGATTTTGGAGACTATCAAATTCATTTGCAGCACTTTGAGAGGTCAGAAGTTGTCCCAGACTCAGCAGCCTGCCTCACCCCATAACAGCACCATGCTCCACCTTCCTACATGCCTTTAGCATCCTCAGCATGTTATACGGCATCATTAAGCAACCTTGTTCTGACCCAGCCATCCCATCCTGAAGCAACAGCGGCCACACACAACACTCATTTTAACATACAATTATGCTTTCCCTCTTTATCACCTCCACCCTTGCTGGGAGCATGGACTCCCCCAGCACTCAGCCCACACCTCTGAACAAGAACCACAGCACCCCCCCCCCAGCACCACAGGCTGCAGAGCATGCTCCCCATCTGAGATCCGATTAAAGCAAGCATCATTTTGCTGTCACCAGTCAGAAAGCATTACAACACACTGCACAGCAGATGCAGTTAGAGGCAAAACAATTCCCATTGAGAGGAAGGGTCTCCCTGGGCACTCACTCCTGATGACACCCGTTTATGGTAGCTTTTGAGTTAACATTTAGGTTAACCCTAGAGTGTTATTTAAACAGCAGCTAAATGGCACTGCTCAGCCTCTGGGGCCTCCACAAGTTCATCAGAAGGTAAAGGCTCCAGGTCAGATGAGAAGAGCAGGCTGAGACGGTAGCTGGTACCAAGCCAGGACTATCCCAGTGCTCAGCCCCACACTGCAGAGAGCAGGGCCCAGGAGCTGGACCAGCACCCACGTCCATCACCTCCTGCCCACAGCCCTGCTTTTCACTCCAAATAATGTAAAACCAGTAAGTTTAACTCAAAAGGACGTAATTCTTAATATACATGTTGTCATGAACAAAGACAGCAAAAGGAGGTCATTTCAGTCCCTGCTGCCTGTGTTCTGCCAAGGAGCCAAGACAAAGCTAAACAAAGCCATCATCACCCAAGGTTTGGTATTTGTTTGCAGAAAAAAATATTATGGTTATTTTTTCTACTTGCTTGATTTGCACATCTTGGATTGCAGAGCGTATTTAGTTTGGCTTTAAAGCATGCGTTTATTGTGGCTGTCATATTCGATAATGCTGCCTATAGTCAACGAGCAATCTTTCATGGATACAGTGTCTCAATTTATAATTCAATATCACAGCTTTGAGAACTCGCACAATAAGTCAGCCAACAGCACAAAAGCCTAAAACATCTCTATGCAAATAAACATGCCAGTGCATGAATGAGCACCTCCCAGGAAAGGCACTGCCAGCTTCCCTCCTTCAGACCTCCACAAACAGCTGAGGATGTGAGGGATGGAGCAGCTCAGCCCATGGGAGCCGTGCCTGCATCCTGCCAACATCCCTCCTGACTCTGGGAGATGCTGCCAGGGCAGGGACGGCACCATCTGCTCTGTGGCTCCATGCAGCGGCCCTCATTGGCAGGCTCACCACATCACAGCTCCACAGAGCACCACCTCTGAGCAGCACTCAGCAGGATGCGGACACCTCAAGAGCCCCTACCAAGGCTTGGCTTCTCAACACACAGAGGAATGTGCCCCATTGCACACAGATCTTGGGGCAGACATGGATATGTCTGGAAGAGCAGCAGTGACTCAACAAAACCCACCAACATGCTAGGCCCCACCACGGTTTAGGTACTCAAGCTGGGGCCACAGCCGTCTGCCCATAGGTATATATAGCCCCACTGAATTCCAAACGCACACCCTAGCTAAGGCCATGTTATTGTTCTACCTGTGCCAAATCCTGTCCCCTGTTGTCCTTGTCTCCTAAAGGATTGCAGATGCATTCCGGGGGTAGCTTTGTTGTCAGCTCCATCTCCTGTATGGCTTTAGGCTTGTATTGAAGCTTGCTTTCAGTTGTTTCTGATGCTATTTCACTGTAGCTTTGACTATGAACAAACCTGTGCTTACAGCAGTAAGGACATGACTATTCCTACAGGGCATTCCAGCCCCTACTGCTCTCTAAGAGATAGCTTAGACTAAAGGACAAAACAGCCAAGAGCTGCAGCTTATATAGAGATAGAAATCCCAGGTGGGGCTGATTATGGCAATTAGGACCAGTTACAAAAGCAGGGCCTGGTACAACTACCTGAGTTAAGATGGTTTTTGTGGGTTGGGCTGTACTTGGCTACATGCCCTATTAGGGGGAAGAGGGCTGTTGGCTCTGATTTTTGGCACCTGGAAGGGCTTCTGTTAGTAATGCTCCTGGTCATAGCACCTTCTGGTGTGCCTGGGGTAGGGGCAGCAGCCTGGACCCAGCTGGTAGGGCTGTGTTTCCTACTTCTCTGAGCCTTGTGATAAGGGGCAGGATGGGGAGCAGGGCTGGGTATAGCCAGGCTGGGCTTGGGATCTGCTGGGTGTTAGGGATAGGAGCCTGGAAGCATGTCCAGCTCTGCCTGCCAATATAGAGCTTTAGCTGTGTTTCCTGAGCCTCTGCTTGTGGGTAGAAACTCATCTGCCAGGGACATGCTCCTGTTTCCCATAGTGTGTGAAACTGTCCCCATCCCAAGCAGAGCTACCAGAGGGCTCTGAAGCTCAGTGATGTGTGGAGCATGGCTATGGTTGGCCACTAAATTTGACAAAGCAGACCTGTTAACAGCATCAGATGAGCAGGAAAGGCAAACAGCAGCTTGTGTACTCATCTATGTGATATCTTTGTGGCTATTGGGGGTTACATTCAGGTAGGTTAAGCTGACAACCTCTGTGTGCTCTCACAGGGCTGCATGTTTTGAGAGTGAGCATCCCGCAGGGATGGAGGAGTGGATCTGAAAACTGGGCAGGGGTGAATTGCCATTGGTACTGCTGCCCTGAAAGCACAGACTTGGCTCAGCTGCTTGGGAGGGAGACAGAACCCTCCTCATTGCTGTGCTGGGGCTAGAGCTCTGCTTTAAAGCAGCCCTGTGTGTAGTGAGGGGAGACAGGCTTCACCTTTCATTAGCGTTAGAAGAGAAAACCTGTGTGTGGAGCTGGAGGAGTGAAAGAGCCCTGGGATAAGCAGGGGTTTGTGAACTGTTTAGCATCTACCGGTGGTGCCAAGGATGGGAAGCTCCTCTGCCTGGTCCAGTGCCCACTGCTGTGGCAGAGGAGAGCTCTTCTGTGACCTGCACAGCTTTCTGTGGCCAGCAGCAGACATGCACATGTGGTGGTTGCCCAGTGATGGCTCCTCAGGCTGCTAACAGGACCCTTGTGCTGCAGAGGCTGATGGATCAGCTGGCCCCACCAGGCCTTCTGCATCTGCAGTTGATTTACACCAGTTTGACGTGAGGCAGCTGCTGTCCTCCCATTGCCAAGGGATCATTTCTGAATGTGGTTTACTTCTCCCTCACCTTAGCAGAATGGTCCTCATTGTCTTGGAAGCTTTGATCCACCAGCACCTGGTGGTTATCCCCCTGTTTTAGGTGCTCCCTGAGTGGGCATGGTGGGACCCAGCTCACCCCAGGAAGCTCCAGAGATAATCTGTGCCTTCTACTCGGTCTTTTAGACCTGCACCCCTTAATTCCCCTGAGAGAGGGTTTGTTGGAGGTTTTATAGACCTTCATGCAAGCCCAACTGTTAGCAGAGGGCAGGCAGCCATCCTCTTTAAGCCAGGGTGATGATCTGGCACAGCAGAAGACACAATTGTGCAGAGCCCAAAAGGATAACCTGTGGTCATTCTGCCTCCTGTAAGGCATGGATTTCATTTCCCTGATCCTCATGGAATGCTGAGCATTCCCTTTTTTTCCACAGCAGACAGACCAATCTATAGACACTAAACAGTTTTACTTTTGCCTGCTGATGTATAAAATGGGTTTGTGTGAGGATTAAGGAGCAGAGGTGGGAAACATCTTTATCTGCTAATGATTCTGTGAATTATACATGTTTAGCATTCATGCATCTCAAGAAGCAGCAAACACAGTCATTTTATGTGGAATGACCTTTACCAGAAGCCAATACATTTACATTTAATTTAGAATTATAATTACTAGGTCAGCTTGGGAGTAAGTGGAATTTATATTTACTGAGAAAAGACAAAAATTAGTCTTCCTGCCTTCATCCAGCAAAACACTGGTTTTGCCTTCAACCCCTCAAACACAGTCCCCAGCAGGGAGCCAAGCAGCATTCCAGATGCCTTTGAGCAACATCACTTGTGCGTTGTGGTTGCATGAAGCCTGGCTGAGAGTTTGATCCAACACCCATTGAAGGGTGACACAGGCTTTGGTGACTATAGATCAGTGGGCTTCCATCACCCACTGCTATGTGTTGGATGAAGCCAAGGGCAGGACTGTATGGTTGAGGGGCAGCATCTCCATTTGGACACAGCGGTTGTAGCCTTGGCTCTGGACTGTCCTGGAGCAGAGGCAGCGGCTCTGCAGGGGCCAGCACGGCGCCTGTGTGTGGCAGTAGTGTTACATGCACTGAGGGGTTGGGTTTGGGGCTGTCACCGTTTGGAGGAGGTGGCCCTGGCTGGAGGGGACCAAGGACACTGCACTGCCCCTGTTTTCACTGTGCTCTTGCGAGCTTCTTCCCATGACATCAGCCTGGGCGCTTCCCAAGGTCAACTCCCTTGGGTGGGACCATCCTCCATCGGGAAATGCTGGCTGGTTTGGCTTCCTGGCTCTCCTACCAAAACGCAGGTGGCAAATCACCAGTACATGACCCAGGGATGACAAATGGGAGTGCAGGGGAAGGAGCTGGGTACGTAAGCTCGGGGTGTGTGTATTATCTCTTCTCATGAGCAGCCTTGCTCATCCCTGTGTCTCAAACACACTCTCATCAACCTCAGGGCTTGGAACCCCTTGACTGAGGTTGTGCAGGGTGGGATGGGGCACCCCATCCTTCCTTGCCTGCATCCCTGCCACCACCCCAGATGGGGTCCTGAGAACAACCCACTGTGGGATGTGCAAGCCCCATTGGGTGGCTGAGAAAGTAGCTCCCAACATGCAAAATTTGAGCCCTTGGAACCAAAGGATGCAGGCAGAGGCAGCCAGCCCAGGCACATACCCAGTCTGGATGAAACCCTCATCCCCTCTGCGTGTTGACACAGCTTGTCCTGGGAAGCCTCCCCTGCTCTGGGATAAGGCATTTCCTCCTTGCTCTGGGCTCAGCACAGATGAAAGCACTGGGGCCTTCCTGCTGCCCCTCTCTCCACAATAATGCTTTCTGCTCATCCAGCCAGGCTTGTCCCACTCACAGCTATGGAGTTCAGCTGGGCTTTGTTAGGGTGATAACTCTGAATGGTTCAGAGGTGCTGTAATGAACTGGGTTATTGCAGGCATTCCTGCCTACACTGAGCATCATAGCTGACAATGGGCTTTGGTAGCACAGGGAGACCCTGTGGGGTGTTTGGGGAGGGTTGGGGATGGTGGTAGCGTCAATCACCCTGTCATGGCAGGGAGCTTCATGTGCTGGCAAACTCATGTGCTCTCCTTCAAAGTGATGCTGAGGATGCTCGGGGCTCTTAATGAGTACAGCAAGCTTCTGGGAGGAGAGGGAAGGTGCAGCTCTAGCAAAGGGGTTTACTGGAGTGCAAAGGAACAGGAGCAAACAGGGAATAGCACGACCCCACATTAGCAGGCAGAAAGAATTCCAGTTCTGCTGATATTAAGTTCACACACAAAAGGCACAAATCCTGTGCCCACTGCAGCCCAGCAAGACAAGCCCCCCTGGCAGAGCAGCCCATTGTGCTGCATCGTTTACACCCCCAGAGTTGTCTCTTGTATTTATTCCTAAACCCTGGAATGTGTCAGCAGAGTGTGTCACGCTGTAGCTCAATAATCACAGCGCACTGCATGCATTAACAAGCAATTTCTGGTTAAAGTCCCCATGTGTGCCATGGATGGGAGCATGGGAGCATCCCCCAGGCTCCTTTGCATCCCTTAGCTCTGGAATCCGGCTGTTCAGCTGCTTCTGCTGTGCTGCTCAACTCCATTCAGGCACGTACTGGTGTCCAGGGGCTTTTCTGAGCCACTTCACCTCCAGCTCTTCAGATGGAGCTCATCAGGCTCCTCCATGTGAGTGCCACATCCTTAGCGGTGCCCATCAGGGCTGTGCCTGCATCCTGGCAGCATCATGGGATGGTGGCCACAGAGCAAGGGAAGGTTCTTTGCTTGCCGCAAGAGTTTTGCCTCTCTGTGTTCCCTCTAAAAGCCCCTTTTGTTGATTTGAGGGAAAAAATAAGCCCCAGATCTTTCTCATTTGGGAAATTTCCCCTGATTTCCTTCAGTGGGTGCAGCAAAATCCTGGCTATTTGCTTGCTGAGATCTTCAAATGTATCCCATGGGAGAGCAGCTGTTGAAGTAGGAATGGGCAGGGGTGTAAGGATGTCTGCAGGTGGATGGGGACACCAAAGCCATGGCAGGGAGGACATCCCTGCCTGCAGCTCTGGCTGACTGTGGGCCACATCTTTCCCAGGGGATACTTCCCCTGCAGCCTTGCTGTGCCCTGCAATCACCATGGCCCTTTAAATACTGGAATAAGGCTATGATGGGGAAATTATATTTTATGTATGCATCTACATGTGTTTATGTGTATATATATGTATATATTCCCACCCAGCATGGGGAAGGGGCTGGGGTCTTCTGTGACTCTTTACCAGTGGGAGGAGAGGGGGATATGTTGGGATGCTGCATTTCTGAGCTGTGTCCATGCATTTGAACCTGTCAGGGAGTCCTCACTGAGCCTTTAATGGGGAGCTGGGCATGTCTCTTGTTTGGGATTGCTTCTAAGAGACAAATAAGCTATTTCTGTGACTTGGATCCCAGCACAGCCTTGCACTGGGTGCTCATCTCCATTTGGCACATCCCTTCAGGAAGAGGCAAAGTCTCAGGCTCGCAGTCTCTTCTGCTGACTGCTCCCCTTGGTGGTGTCCTTGCCAGGTAGAGCCACCAGCGTTGCGTACCTGGTGCCCATCTGTGCTGCTGAGTGTCCATGCTGGGATGCATCGTCGGAGCAGGATGGCAGCTGCTGAGCACTGGTGTGTGGGTGCAATGTGCCCTCCCAGGCCTGGCACACCGCTGCTGGTCCTCCTCAAATGAGCAGTTCCCAAGGTCCTGGTGCATCCTATTGCACCATGCATGGAAGGCACAGCGTATCCTAGGACACTCCTTGCTCCTCTTCCTCACCCTTCCTCTTCCTCTGCTACAGCCAGACTCTGTCCTTGCCCTTTTCCCAAGCATGGACCCCACAGAAGACAGAAGCCAGGAGACATCAGCACTGACACACAGCAAAGATGCTTATCCCTATCCTGGTCCCTTGACATGTCCATGGTCACCCAAATTAGCCACTGAGCAGGGAGTGTGCACTACTCACACCAAGGGGCTGTGGAGCACCCGGCTGTGGATCTGGGCTCTCCTGAGGGTCTTGGGAGCTCTCCATTAAGTTCAGGCCAGCCTGGTGTGGGGCTCCCACCTTCCATCCCAGCTCTTTCATTCCCAGCTCAGTGAGAGCAGCAGAACCTGTGCTGGAGCTAATTGAAAGCCACATCTGAGCGAGAGACAGGGAGCTGAAAGCAGCACAGCGCTATTTCATCACCTGCCTGACAACACGGTTGTTTAAATCCAGTGCTGGAATTCTATTTCCAAGCCGTCATGGGGCTGCAAAGGTTATTGAAGCCATTTGGACACAGTCCTGCAGGGAAGTTTAGCTGAAGAGCTACTTTCTGTAAGCCAGCACCTTCATCTCCTGGGCTCTGATCAGTGCCACAGCTTGAAATTCAGCACTGTGCCACCAAAAGCTACCTTGCAGGATGGCCAAATAGCACCAGCAGCTCTGGTCCCTGCACAGGGCTCTTTCCATGGGTGGGATGGGTGACTTCGCACTGTAAGCAGCCAGCTCCATCCAGGGATGCTCAGTGGCACCACTGAGGACAACTCTCACGGTCAAACTGAACTTTGCTCTTGTTTATACAGTGTAAATCCAGAACCCCTTCACATCTTGGTCCTGTGTTGATAGCCATAATCACAGTTCCCAAACATTCACCCTCCCCATGGTGCTTGGTGAGATGATTTCTTCAAGCAAAAGCCCAGCAGCCTCTTGCAAAGCCCATCCAAGTTGGCTTCAGAGTATTGCTGGCCAGCTACCCCATGCCTCAGTCACCCATTGATGCTTGGGCCCAAGGCATCATCAGATGTAAAGCTCTCCTGCAAGTGGGGAGCTGGTGATTCCCACTGAAGAGTTTAAGAAAGTAATTGCTGTGGGTTTCTCAGGGAGCAGGGAAATACCGTGGGAGAAGAGGGAAAGTCAGCCTGGAGACCATGGTGGGGCATCTGGGCTGCTGATCTTCTCCAGATGAGGGGAGAGCACCTCTGCTTTGTGAATAACCTCCCAATGTGTTCAATAAGCCGAAGCCTGACCCAGGCCTAGCAGGGCCAAACAGAAAGGCTCATTCCCACTTTGGCTCATCCACAGTGCTGCTTCCTCCCCTTGTTGGGGGCACAAGAGCTGGTGGGAAGAGGAGCCTACAAACCTCTTGCAGAGTTCACCAATGTTGGTGGGAAGAAGCCCAGTGTCCACAAGGGACTCTGGATCTACTACAAGTGCAAGGACCCCTTAACACCCACTGCAGCCCCACTCTGAGCAGTCAGGGTCAGAGGTGGTCCCCACAAGCTGGTGCGTCTCTGCCTGGCAGGGACAGTCCTTGTTTCCTTTGGGGCAAACCATGGACCAGGAGCTGGTGGCTCCTCTGGCTCAGAGGAGCCAGCCCTCTGCCAGCGTGCCCATGACCTTCAGCATCTTCTGGTCTTCTCTTCCCTCCAAGCTGAGCCAGGCCATCCATGAACCCATGTCCTTCACTGTGGTAGGGACTGAGAGAGCAGGTAAATAGCACAGATCTATTAAAAACATTTAAAGCCCAAGCAAAGCCTCAAACTATCCATTTTCTTATAGAGGCTAGTTGGAAGAGCTCCAGCTGGGCCATTAGCGCAGGTAAGTTCTTCACCATCCAGCCATGTCACCTTTCTGCCTCATAAAGAGAAATATGTTAAAATTACCTATTTACTCTTTGAAATTGGCTTCAGCAGTGCTGAACATCCCTGGAGTGATGAGTTTTGCTCCACACACCGAGCTGCTTCCTGTGAAAAAGCTTATTTTAAATCAAGAAAACAAACTCGAGCAGGGGTTTAGCTGTTAACCCTTGCCTACCATGCCGCAGCTGAGGGAATACCCTTGTGTGTAATTAATCCTGGGCTCAGCAATGACAATGCCCCCAAAGAGATCTTTAAAGCTGTGTGCTGCCCTTCCTAAAGGTTTTCTTCAGGTGGCAGAGACAAAAAAGGCAAGACGAAGGATGCCAAGATGAGGATGGTGTGTGGCAGGATCCAGCCCTTCACACACATCACTCTGCCTGCATGCAGCAAGGATTGTCTGTGAAGGATGCAGGGCAGCAGCATCATTTTGGTACCCAGGGTTTCACACTGCTAAGGGTATTGATTTCCAGCCAGGCTGCCACGTGGCGCTCATCGTTAGGCTCTGAGCACTTCTCAAACAACCCATCTATTTTCCCAGCTCCCTTGTCAGGCACTGAGGTATTTTCATCTCTATTTTGCAAGCAAGGGGTTGAGGCAGGAAGAAAACAACCACTCATTCTGCACACCCCATTGGAGCAGCCTGAGGATGTAGCGCTCCTCAGCTCTTCAGGTGCTGTAGCTGTACCTGCACACCAGGCTCATTTTCATCCTATAGCACAGGCAGCACTGGGGCTTCATCAAAAACCAGGGGCTCTGTTTTTTCCTGACTCTTGCTGCTTGGGCTTGAAATGGGAATGCTCTCCTGGGGGTGATGTAGGGCCCATGGCTTCACCAAGGTGCCCCGGGGCTGGGGGAGGTTTGAGCTGTGGTGCAGCTCCTCCTGCTTGGTGACTGCTGCTCATTTGTCCTCACCCTGCTGAGGACCTGGGGGCTAAGGGGCATCATCCCCTGCATGTCACCATAGAATCCCAGATTGGTTTGTCTTGAAGGGACCTTAAAGCTCACCCAGCTCCAACCCCTGCCACAGTCAGTGACCCCTTCCACTGGAGCAGCTTGCTCCAAGCCTCTGTGTCCAACCTGGCCTTCAACACTGCCAGGGATGGGGCAGCCACAGCTTCTCTGGGCACCCTGTGCCAATGTTCTTGTCACTCAGAACACCAAGAGTATCATTTGGGGCACATCATGAGAAAGAACTATATCTCTGAATCCAATATGTAGAGTGTATGTGTGCATGTATGTGTATGCACGTGTGTTTGCACATGCATGTGTATGTGTGGACCATGGAGCAGCTTTCTCCTGTCTTGTTGCCCCCTGCAATTACTTTAACACTCCCTGAAGCTCTGCAAGGAGCCAGCAACACCCAGGATCAGGTTTGGCCCAGGATGGACCTTGGGGCTGCAGGATGGTGGGTATCAGGCTTTCAGGTACCGCTTGCTCCCATCTCTGTGCACTGGACTGGGGAGCACCCCTCAGAGCTGCAGGGACTTCCAGAAGCAGCAATATCACCAAACCTGGCATCATTTCAGCACATTTAAAAGAAGCGATGGAGATCTTCCAGGGAGCCCAGGAAGCATGAGAGATGCTCATCAGCACAGCAAGGCTGAGATCTGATAAAGGTGAGTGCTCAGGCTGATAAATCCCCAGGTTAACTGGCTAGAAAGATACAGTGAGGAACTGATTGTGTGCCCAGCATTGAGAGGAGATAATCTTCTTATGCTGTGAGTGCAACCACCATTTCAGGTTTCCAGAGAGCAGCCACTGACTCAAAGGGAAGTCACTCTGGCAGGGCTCATTCTGGCTTGATGCCTTAACTAGGAAGAGAGATGTCTTCTCCGGAGGGGTGGCTGCAGAGCCTGGCACAGACGTCCGCTCCCGCACTGGCTCCTGTCGTGCCTTCCGCAGAGGAGCAAGCCAGACCCATTTGAGATGATAAAGGCAGGAGCAGCAGTGACTCATGTGCTGGGGATGACTCAGGAAATCACACTGAGCTGCAGCTTTTTGTGGCTTGGCGACAGAGGCAAAGGCCATCTCTGGCTGTGAAGGGGCTCATGGCCCTTCCCAGTGTTGTATCATAGAATCATAGAATAGTTTGGGTTGGAAAGGACCAACTACTTCCAACCCCCCTGCCATGGGCATGGACAACTCACACTAAACCATGGCACCCAAGGTTCTATCCAACCCAGCTTTGAGCACTGCCAGGGATGGAGCACTCACAACCTCCCTGGCCAACCCATTCCAGTGCCTC
>NDXB01002560.1:12716-30928 GCA_002631895.1 Agapornis roseicollis
TTTTTTTTTTTTTTTCCCCTGTGGCTGGTCAAATTAAATTAAGTTGTTTTGCTGAAGGAAAGAGAATTATTCATTATTATTATTTGCACTCAAAGTTGGTTAGCTTTGCAGCATATACAAATCTAATAGGGGGAATAGAAAAGAATCACTTTAATTGTTTAGTGTGGCTGATGATGAGCAATTTCCACCTTTAGAGAAACCTCAGTGAACCACCCATGGGTGGTTCCTTCTGGTATATGTTAAGTATGAGAGAAAACATCAAAAAGGGCAAAAGGCTAGATTTAGCATGACAACGTAGGGCAGGAATTCTGTTTACAAATATATCAAATATATCTGTACATACATGCAAACCTTAACCCCCTGTTTTACTAATATTTTTTTTCAAGAACAACTGTGCTGACTCTAACTTTTCTTTTTACCCATTTATACCCAAAGGTAAAGCATTGCTTCATGTGATATTATAAACTAAAATCAACAAAGAAATCTACCAAGTCTAATACAGATAAGACAAACTGGAGTAATGTAGTCTGTCTAAGGAACCTTTACAGAAAAGGGTTGTAGTTGGGGCTGAGTTAAGCAGTATCATTTTCTCTCTGGCCATGGTCTTAGGCCATTACCCTCTGTGTGCAAACAGGGATGCACTCCCAGGTGTCTGCCCTCTTATACTCTCTTGAGTATCAGCCTCACCTACTCCCCTTAGCAACAGCCAGTCCTTTCTTTTTTCCTCTTCCTCTTCCATAAACTTACTTCTAGTACTTCTGCTAACTCCAATAAGCAGGGATTGCTTGAGCTTAACCCATAACATACTTGAGGGAAAATGATAAATGACCTCCAGTTGGGCTACACATGTTGCTGGACCAGGAATCACCTTCACCTTTTGTCTGGATAGAGGCCATCTCTCCATGCTCAACCTGCAGTGATTCTTTAGTCCTAAATTAAGGGCAGTCTAGGAAAAAAGGATACTCCAATCCACAGATGGGATTTCTATAGGAAAAAGGTAGCAAAATTTAAGGTGATGAGAATAATATTTTCACTTTTAAAGTGAGATGGACAAACATATTTTGAGGAGGAATAGAATGAATTCTATCTTCACCTATTCTATGGTAAAGTTACTTGCACCTATTTTCTGACATGACATCATAACTTGTATTTGTAGGAGAAGGATGGTAAAACCACTGGCAACAATTTGGTCAGGCCCTGTCACCCTCTGAATGCTGCTTAAATTCAGTGCTCCTTTAAGCAGACATATATCTGGTTGCAGAATCAGAATCTACTCTGTTTATGTAACTGTGGAGAACTTCAATGACTCTCTGAAGGAGACCAGTTCACTATGACTGAATTCATAAGTTTAAATGTTTTTTATGCAAGTCACTTTTGCATAAGTATGTTTTTGTCCAAGTACAGGTTCTCTTTCAGGTTTGGGTCTTTCAGTGCTTTCTTGAGTGTGATGACATTGGGTCAGATTTATCAGATAAGAATAAAATTAACAAAAAACAATACTTGGGGTGCCAAGTACAAGGCTTACAGGCAATGGGACTGTCAGTTAATAATTAATCACCCATTTGTTAGCCATGTTTAAACAAAACTTATTCCAGTTTAAATCAGGAACATGAAGATTAGGCACTCAGCTACAAAATAGAATAGTAAGAGCAAGAAAAATCAAAAGCTCAGATATCCACTATTACTAAATACATTCAAAGAATACCAAGGCGACAAATCCTTCTGAAATTTGAATGGCTTTCATGAAACCTGACTGCTTGCCTAAGTTCTCCCTTTGACCCTAACCCACAAACTCTCAATTAGCCCATGAACCACCCCCAGGCAGAGTTCCAGCCTATCATTGACATAAATAGCGACACTGCCTCCCCATCTGCCTTGCCTGTCTTTTCTAAAGAACCTATAACTTTCTATTCCAACACTTCAGTCACAGGAGCCATATCACCATGTTTCTGTGATAGCAGTGATATCATATCCCCATAGACATACACACATCTCTTAATTCCTCTTGTTTATTACCCATACTACTGGTGTTTGCATATAGGCATCCCAGCAGAGCTCTTAATAAAGCTGACTCATTGGCTGGAGCAGCTTAGCATCACTCTGAGCATTTATTACAGGTGCTGGCATCTGACCGATAGTTTTGGGATGGATTGTTGCCCTCCCCCAACAAATTTAGTTTAAAGCTGCCTGGACCAGCCTGGCAAGTCTCCTACCAAAGCAGCTCTTCTTCATTGTCAGACTAGCCCCATCAGCCTCGAGTAGACCTGGCTTCTTCACATCTAAACTAAAATCTTAATAACACACCTTCTGTTGAAAACATAGTTGAGACCCCTTCTCCTTTGTCAGCTGTTCTTTCAAATCTATTACATAAACACCTGAAAATAGTATTACCTATCAGCTACGCACAAAACAAACCTGACTGCAGTTCTTTGCATGAAAAGCTGGCCATAAGTTACCCCAAGTACATGTCTAAAGTCTTTCCCATTGAAGGAGCTATGTGTGAACTAGGAAGATTTTAAACACTGCTCAACATCACACATCCCACTCCTGTCTCTTTGCCTTCCCTGCCTTAGGCAAGCAGTCAGGTTTCAAGAAAGCCACTCAAATATCAAGCAGAGACAACTCCATTTAGTTAAGGTTCTCCTTTGCTTGTTACTCACATGCTAAGTGAGATACTATCTGTGGTGAAACTCTGGGCAATTGATAATATATGATGAATATATGATAATATATAATGAAATGCTGAACAAATGGACTCACTTGTGCTGACCACTGAAAAAGCTAAAAAGAGAGTTTGTATGATAAAATTATAAACCTGTGAAATAATTGCTTCTGACATCTCCAGCTACACAATAGACTGCCCAGACAGTGCTGTTTGGTCACAAATTCTGAGGCTATAGAAGTGAGAAGAACACGGTGCTGATACAAATTAAAGCTTACTTATGATGAACAGTCTGGGTTGTTTTCTTAAACTCCTGGGTTATTTGTGGAGAGAGGGAAAAATAATCTGTTCATAGAGTTACCCTTTTGTGCTCCTGTATTTTTTGAAGTTTTGGTGTTGTGATTAACAGCAAGGAATGGCCACAGGGTAATTGCAATATGCTAATGAAACCCCACAGTCCTGTACAACTTCCTTGAAGATTCTTTTTATTGATCTCACATTGGAGAGGAAATGAACTATAAAACAATGTGCTACCTATAAAATGATAAATCATTTACTACCTACTTACATTTTTTTTCCTTGTTATATCACTCTCCAGCTTATTCAAATATTTAAATATTCACTTGTCCTCCCTGGGTGTATCTTTTATGAATTTTGTTTTTTCAGATGAAACCTGCAACCATTATTTTCAAACTTAACCAACCACATTGTCATCTAAATGACACAATAAAATTCTTTTCAAAGGTGCTTCACATGGGCATCACTCCTTAATTTATCTCATTTGTTGTCAGGAATAGAAATTATATGTGGACAATTTATGAACATTTTCTCTGGGTACCTAGTTTTAGTTATTTGAGCCTGAAAACTTTTGCAAGAGCGCATCACCTGGAATAATGAATCACTGAGTAAAGGACAATTTGTCACTGTGGGAAAAATGCCAAAAAAATAGATCAGTTCTAGAGGTTTTCCACCAGCAGTAAATGCCTACACTTCCAGAGCTGATAATTCTATTTAAATGCATACAAACCTGGCCAAGCAATTCCTTGCCTATAGGCATCTTGAAGAAAAAAAAAATAAGTAGATTCAACAATCCCATCAGGAAGGGCTAGATACTGATACAAACACATTATTTAATGACACAGATAGCCTCATTTGACTGGTGCCTTTTCTATGTTTATAGCCTTCATTTCTTGTTATCTCATGGTTACTCAGTGACTGGTTTTTCACTGCATATGTGAAGCTTATATAAGCTTACATCATCAATAAACTTATTTCAGTAAGTAGACAATAATGAAATATCATAATCAAAGCAAAGTGGAAGTCCTCTTAAACCAAACCAAAAGTGTTCAATGTAGTCTTCTGAAAAAGCAAATACTCAGTGCAGCCTCCTGTACTGTGATACTCCTACAGAAGCAAGTGCCTGTATCTGTAAATCACGAGATATAAGGAATTTGTGAATGCTTCATCGCTGGCAGTGTTCAAGGCCAGGTTGAACAGAGCCTTGGGTAATATGGTTTAGTGTGAGGTGTCCCTGCCTATGGCATGGGGGTTGGAACTAGATGATCTTAAGGTCCTTTCCAACCCTAACTATTCTATGATACTATCTTTGACCAGTAGGTTGAAGGAGGTGATCCTGTCCATATACTCTGCTCTCATGAGACCCCATTTGGAGTAATGTGTGCATTTCTGGTGTCCCCAGCATAAGAAGAACATGGAACTGTTGGAGCAAGTTCAGAGAAGGGCCACAAGGATGATGAAGGTGTTGGAGCACCATCCATATGATGACAGGCTGAGAAAGTTGGGGCTGTTCAGCCTGGAGAAGAGAAGGCTGTGTGGAGACCTCATAGCAGCTTTCCAGTACCTGAAGGGGGCCTATAAGGATGCTGGGGAGGGACTCTTCATTAGGGCCTGTAGTGATAGGACAAGGGGTAATGGGTTAAAACTTAAACAGGGGAAGGTCAGGTTAGAAATAAGGAGGAAGTTCCTTATTGTGAGGTAGGTGAGGCACTGGAATGAGCTGCCCAAAGAAGCTGTGAATCCTCCATCTATGGCGGTGTTCAAGGCCAGGCTGGACAGAGCCTTAGGTGACATGGTTTAGTGTGAGGTGTCCCTGCCTATGGCAGGGGAGTTGGAACTAGATGATCTGAAGGTCCTTTCCAACCCTAAATATTCTATGATTCTGTGATCTTGTGATGCCTTCACTGTAGTGTTATGCATTTAATTGTTTCCATGCTACTGCAGGCTCTGCTATCAATCTTATCAAGAAGCATGGTGAGCCTTTTTTCAGGCAAGCCATACCTCAGACTTTTCTTGCAATGTAAATGAAAATTCAGAAGACCTAAGTAGCCTAATAAGAACCTGAGATTGTCAATTTCAGTGAATTAAAATCAGTAGCCTATATTCCTTACGGAACTTAATGTTTTACTTTATCAGTGCTTTATTAAAAACACTTTGAGGAACTGAAGGTATAAGTCAACACTGTCTTAGAAGGTAGTGAGATTTTATACACAGCGGTGTAAGTAATGTATGAACATAAAGCTGAACTTGTTCTTTCTCATGTCTCCCCCTGCTTTCCCAGAATCACTTTCACCTCCTTTGGAGTCCCCCAGACTACAAAGTGGGGATCTGTATCACAGCCAACATCTCATTTTGAAGATAGTATGGTATTCAATAAACTGACATCTGCTGTAAAACAATGATGTACTGTCCACTATTGAAATCTATTGACTTCTGAGTTAGGTTCCTAGATGACATACATGCCTATGCAAATTTAATTTTCTATTTTTTGTTACCTCCCTCACTAACTCACTCAGCCTGTTCTCTCATATACTTCTCATATACCTTCTTTCTTTCACCAGCTTGCTCAGTGTGCTAGGCAATAAGCTGTTTGTCATAGGGTACCTGTCATTTCTTATATATGTGTAGAATGCCTCAGCTCTGCCAGAGATTACAGATGGTACTGTAGTATAAGTGCTATAACTCAGAGAAATGTAAAAATAAAATCTGATACATCTGTGTTACATATAATGATGTTTTATTTTCTTTACATGCTTATTATACCCTGACTAAATATGTCAAAAATTAAGTGAACAGTGCTCAGGATTATATCAAGGAATATGACAAAACCTTTAGTTGGTACAGAATTCTCTTCATGAAAGTTAAAATGCTTAAGTGTCAGTGGATATTTTAACTGTACTGTGAATTATACCATAGAAATAAAACATATATTTATATGCATAACTGCTTCTGTCACTATTAGCTAATTACCACCCCCCACTCAATCCTTGGTTATACACTTCAATTCACCATCTCTATTTATCACACCATTCTACACCTTCTTGTCACGCTCCACAAAAATCTATTCCTTCTTCCCAGCTCAGTAGCCCTGTTTTAGACTTTACTGAAAGAAGTTCCTTCTTTTTTTGTTTTGTGCGTGCAAGGATGTCCATCAACTGAGCCCCACAGTAGCCACAGAGCAAGCTCCATCCTATGGAATCTAGGCATTCCTGTTCCTCTCCTGCTCCTTCTGTTATCTGTGTTAAGTCATTACTGCTGGACTACTCATAAAGAGTGCTTAAAGCATGTCTGTACCCATAATATGGAGCTTCTGCTCCAAAAGTTATTACTAGTGCATTCTAGGGACTTCTAATATGATATGATGTATTAGATGGTCCACTAGACTACAAGCCTGGATGCTACTGCATAATATTTTGGCAAGCCATCTTATATCTGCTTTAATTTGAGCATTTTGACAATAGATTTTGATTTCTCAGCATGAAAAATATTTTATAAGATAGTTAGTTTATTTTGGGGTGCTTACCAGTTTGTAGATAAGTGCATAACAGAATAATTAAAACAGAGGCTGTCATTATATTCTGCTTTTCTCATGTCCCTTGTTTTCAATACCTATGTTAGCTTAGAAATGTGAAGAATCTTTTATCCTCATTTAAAAGCATATTACAGTAAATACTGGTATCTTAGGTGTTGAAATCCCTTTGTTTTTCAGCTATGTATAGCAAGGACTCTCTGTTTCCAGATTAAGAATCTCAGTTGTCTAAGGAGAGGCAAAACTAATTTTGGCCTCAGTGACTAGGACAATCCTGTCATGACTGGTGTAATCTTTGTAAGTTCTAGCTCAGCACAAACTTACAATGGTTTAGGTCAGCTGAAGCCTCCTCCTAGCTATTTCACTGCCTTATGCTTTGAGCAAGGAACAAATAAGCAAAGACACAGTGTTCTAGCATCCCAGACCATGCCAGCTTTTGTTGGATTTCATGATATTAGCATGAACTTTGATGAAATGTCTGCTACTCTAATGAAACCCTGTTTGGGTTTTTGTAGGAGAGTTTTAGTTATTACTCCAACAGCAGAGGAAAAAAATTAAAGATTATTCCAGTCATGATTTGACACTTGAAACAGGTGTACTCCAAAGGAGGACTAGCACACATTAAGTGCTCTCTTATAATTTCTGATATCCATGGTGGCTGTCACCCACTAGCTGAAGCTCATAAAAATTTATCAGCACTTGACAATGCACTTGGAAAGACTGAATTCTCTGGAAATATGCTTTACTGAAGAAACACAGGAAAGTTGGATTGCTTACAATGAAGTGATTGAAATGACTGCCAAGAAAAATGCATGCAGGTTTCATTATAACTATTAATCTAATAGGTTCACATTGTACTCTTTATTTAAATCAGAAACATATCTACAATTTCCCACACTTACACTACTATTAGCTTTAGGTGAAGAAAGGAAAAAACAGATGAGGCATCAGGCTTGGGACTGCAAGCACTGTGTGTAACCTAGAAACAGCCATGGCCATTTTTTTTTAAATGCAAAATAGAAATGGAAATAAACAAAACCTTCCATGCCTCTCCAGCCAATTTGCTATCCATAAAACAGGCTGCATTCAGTGTCTGTTCCAAACACTGCTGCACACAGGCAGCCAGCCACTGGATTTTCATCCCTGTTACCCTTGTCTTCCTATTCTTTGACTGTTTTTCTTTCTCCAGAACTAAAGGAAAGACTTGAGCTGGAAACCTGGTGCCAGACAACAACTTCTGTTCCAGCCCATCTCTGATGTGAATGTTTGAAACACAAGAAAATAGGAACTGAAGACCACCACACACACACGTGTTCAGAGCTGTAGTCATGGGCTACTGTATTACAAATGCCTTTTTGTCTATCATATAAACTGCTCCATAGAATATTTATGCCCTAGGCCATGCCCATGGTACATACAGACAGCTACCAAAACTTCCAGATACCTTGTAGCAAACTTGAATCCTTTCATAAAAGGTAAGGTAGATAAATATAACGTGCCAAAAAGGAAATCTGGCAGGAAGGAAGTAAAATTTCTACAAGATGCTGGGAAGCAAGTGATGTTCCATGGTATGGGAAAAGATTAGAAAAAATACCACTTAGGCGGTCAGTATCGGGCATAGGAAAATTGCTTCATGACCCCAAATCTGATCACTGGTTTAATCCTGAGTGTGTGAGCAATATAACCTATCAGAAATGTGTGAATTTAACACCATTGAAAATACTGCATACATCTCTGCCTAGCTGTCTCCATTGCCCAGAGAAAGGTGAAAAAAGAACTCCCATTATGTATCAAATAAGGTAAAATTCTTTCTAGCACCCAAAATGATCACTGGAAACTCTAAAGCATGGGATTAGTATGATATATAGTATATACAATATATGTTATATCACCTTTTAAAATCAAGCTTCTATTAACTACCATGTCACAGATACTAGGCAAATTAAAGATTTAGGAAGTGTATTCAGTCACAGAATATTGCTGAAATTCTGCTTTACAAAACAGCACTGCATCTTATGCTTGTAACCCAAAACAGCAGAGTACAAAAGATTGCTTCATAAACCTATCATCTTCTCCAAGTTATTCATTAAGTTCCTAGTTTCAAGGAGTTGTAAAGTCACAGGAAAACCTGGCTCATAGAAGAAAACAATTTTCCAGAAAAATAACAAGTTTTTCAGTTTTGAAGATTTTGATGGGGGTTACTGAGATTTCTTGTATGCATTACTGGCTCTTTAGTGTCAAACGCATCTTTGCAAATCAGATTATCTGCATTAAAATGGTTTTGGTAATCTGTGTTCATGAGTCAGAAGTCTTTCATAATCCAGAAAACTCACTACCCAGAACTACCTGGCTCTGGCACTTCTGTAGTTTCCCAGTTTCTGACAAGTGCAGCGGGAAGGACAGGAGCAACTACAGTCAGCTGAGATAAGATATTGTCAGCAGAAGTTGAACAGGTGTCTTGCAAACATATCTTGTCATCATCTTGAATATATGACATTTCTGCCTGCAAAGGCACCTTAAGATTTTGATTATGAGTTATTGGAGGAAGACTGAGATCCATTTACCAGTCGGATCATCTCTTGGTATATCCCAGCCAAGGATGAGACTTGCTGTCATTTGTTGGTTTATGGTCAGCCTGGTCCAAGAGCCAAACGCTTTCAGTAGAGGACTCAGCTCTGGCAGTCTGAAAGACTCTACTAGATCTATTAATCACTCTGATTTTTTAGTTAACCTCTAGGCCATTTTTAATAACAGGGGCAGATGTCTAGTTATTGAGACTTTTATTCCCAAAGGAGTCATGTTTTCTTAATATACTGGTTTAATTTATGTAAGCTGCCCAGGTGCCAACATGATGGGCAGTATAGCAGATCTGAAAGAACCAATTAAGAAACCATGAGTAATTGAATGGCTTTGCCTAAATCATGATAAAACAGTACATGACACAGTGACAGACAATACTATAGCAGTAAGCAATGAAGAATCTCTTTTATCTGACTTGCTTATCACACACAGTTCAGAATCTAGTTTGAAAGGTTTTATATACAAGTCTAACTAAAAACAATATTTAACAGAGAGTTATTTTCCATGACACTGTAAATCATTGTTTAGCTTTATGCACTGAAACAGTGGAGTTGTTTTTAGTCAGTTATTTTCTGCTGTTTAGATTCCTATGGAAAAGAATGGATGGAAGAGAACAAAGAGGCCATCTGACAAATACAACAGCCCAAATATTATAACCAAGAAGGAAAGAAGGAAGTGAGACAGAAAGGGAAAGAAATGGCAGAGCTGTGACAATAGTTGAGGGGTTTTGTAGGCTATATCACAAGGTAATTGTCCATGCTGTGAATTATGCTTCCCAAGCCAAATGTGAGAGTGCTTAACAGACGCAGAGGTCAATTATCTCTTAGTAGAGCCTGCTATAGAGAAAGAGGCTATTGCAATTAGAACACACTATTAAAAAGGGTTAGCCATTTTAGTATTTTAAATCACTACCCTTCTAAAAAAAACTGTGCATAGTAATTCCGGTCACTGTATGCCTCACAGAATATTCTGTCCTTGGAAGAAAAAAAAAAAAAAAAAACTAAAAATATTATTACTCTGAGTTTCTTCTGCTATGAGCCTTGGAATTCTGAATTTACTCAGATAAAGAAATCAAAGCTTTATTTCTAAGTACTGTACATTTCTNTAATTCCGGTCACTGTATGCCTCACAGAATATTCTGTCCTTGGAAGAAAAAAAAAAAAAAAGCACTAAAAATATTATTACTCTGAGTTTCTTCTGCTATGAGCCTTGGAATTCTGAATTTACTCAGATAAAGAAATCAAAGCTTTATTTCTAAGTACTGTACATTTCTCACTTCTAAGTACCTTGTCAGTAAAGTCAAATTTAGAGATAAACAATGCTGAGAAGAAAAAGATTGTCATTTACAAATGTGATTCTAATTCCTAGCTTTGTCAGTCTGTATCGTGTTTCACATTACAGAGCAGAAGGACCCAAATCAGGACTCTGTTTCACTTCTCTTCACATGAATGGATTATGAAAACTTTTGTCCTCTTGTATCTCTTTGAGGAAATCTATCATAATTATTTTAGCCTTTAGTAACAAAGTTAGAACTTTTGCTATAAACTTTTAAATATGAACTCTCCAGGTTCATATCAGGTTTAATTCTGGACAGAAATAGAGTGAGCACTGCCTGAGAAGACTGGCAAAGACTGATGTAACTCAGATGTACTTTTCTTATAATAGTGATTTTGCTTAAAGTAACAAATATTTTTAAAGGCGTTAGATCCCAGCCTCTTTACAAAGGACTTTTGTACGGAAAAGTTCATGACATACATACTATTGTGAGTGAAAAATAAAAATATTATATAAATATGATATAAAATAAAAATATGCTATAAAGCACTGAAAGTGTTGTCTCACATAAATAAAATGCAGTCTCTCAGCACTCCATCAAGTAAATGGCTTTCACTTACAGTTGCACAATAGTAAGAGCTGTGGTAAAAGAAAGAAATACAATGAGCAACACAATGAGCAATGAGCTCCTTTCCCAACTGACACCAATAAGCCTCAAAGTTTTGTTTACAATGAAGATTCTCAGCAAGACTGGATATGGAATTTATTTAGCTATCATTTGAGAAATCTCTTTGTTTGAAAGCTGCTTGTAGAAACAGGAAGGGAATACTCAAAATCACTAATACAAACCTGAAAATACATTCTCTTCGATGAGCAGAACTCCACCAAGCAAATAAAGCCTTCTTCACTGTCTTAGGAAAATTAGTTGAGAGGCAGCAGTTCTCTGCCTGCAAAATACAAAATATTTTTAATGGTGTACTTCCAGTTTAACACTGTATTATTATTTTGTGTACTTATTTTTTGTTTGTTTTCTTTGCTATGTTCCTCTTCTGAAAGCTTAGTTTCACTGATCTATAAGGAATTTCATAACAGCAAAATACATTATTTTACACACAATTTCAAAAATATTAGTTCTGAATTTAAATTTCTGCACCTCATCCCAGTTTAGAGTATTGAATACGCACCTGTCAGAGTGTTTCAGCACGGACAAAGATTCTTATAAGTACTATTACCTCTTATCTATGTATGCCTGAACAAACACCTCATTCCTTGGCAAAACTCTTGTTTTTACAGAGTTAGAAAAATTTACTTTGAAAGAAAGACACTTGTTTCTCTCACTTTTTTTTTGGAGGGATTTTTTGCCTTTCTGGAAAGGCAGAATTATTTTGAAGCTTATTCAGTTCTATTCAAAGGTAGAGGTAAAATCATACTACCAGAAACAACTTCCTAACCCAAAATTTGTGGTAGAATTTCAGACACTTAACATGTCCCATAATATCCTTTTATCCAGGCATTTATGCTTTGTATATATATACTGGTTACTTGCCTGCTTGTTTATGTATCTAGCTAGGCCTTTGCAATAATTTACTATCTAAGAATTTTATATAGTTTCCAATGGGTGTTCAACTAGCCCTTATAAAGAGAGAATAACTTATAAATGAATTAGAAAACACTTGACTTTGGTACAGCTTCCTGCCATTTGCTGGAATATGGCTAACTAGCTAGTGCAGAACCCCTTTAAACTTCTGAGGAGATTTAGCAGGCTGGGTTTTTTTCTTGTTCAGACAGCTGCAGAAGAACCATTTTCTGCTTTATCGGTTGATATCATCAGCTGCTTTCCACACCACCACTTCTCCTGAAATCTATCCACTTTCAATGGTTGTTCAGGACTAACATTTTAGTAATGGTTATCTCTGAGAGAAATGCAAAGAACCCAGTAGATTTTTTTCCTCCATCTTCTGCATTTTTAATCTGCCTTGCAAAGCAAGTCTGAAAACGACCCAGACATGACTCCAGGATACTATCCTGCTTTACAGAGGCTGTTTATCCTAATAGCACATTATATGCAAACAATCTTACAGTTTTCTCCACCAGTTTCAAAAAGATGCTAGATTTGTCAGTGCATTGCACAGCTCACAACAGTCTTGTTAGGCACCAACAGCACAGATTGTGAGGGCTTGGATGAAAACAGAAAATGGAGGAAGATATCTTCTGAAAAGGCAAATGATTCTGTTCAGGAGACATAAGGACCCTTAAAACTCTTGACGTGTCTACACAATTCCTTTGCAAGAAAAATACATTGGATATACACGGGAAGTACAAAGATATACATAAAGTTAATAATATTGTCTAAAACTTACTCTAAAACTTTCCTTCTATCCACAGCTGGCTGTGTAACCCAAACCTTCCTGATTCCTTGGCTTATTATTGTAATCATTTATGGCATGACACAACATGAGAGTCTTCTACCAAAACACTGCACACAGTTCTGAAGAAGCAGTCCTATTGCTCAGCATCACAAACCACAAATACACAGCTCCTGCTGCTCTCACTCTCTGCTGAACACAGTCAAATCAAGGTTCAGAAATCTTCTCAGAATGGTCTGGTTAATCCTATATGACCCTCCCTGCTCTCAGCCCTGACATTATTACCCCAGTGCAAAGTAACTGTCAAGCTTCAGAGCAAAACAGACGTCTTGAAGACAGGGAACAAGTACATGAAGCTGAGGTTCACACCTGGAAAAGATCACAATACAATAAAGCCTCAGCTGTTTCAGTGTAAGCAGTAAAAGTTACTTTCTGAACTACCTTTCAGTGTATACCAAGGTCTATGACCCACTGATTTTGTATAGAATAAGGGAACAAGACATTATTCTTCCTAGTCTAGGAAGGCATTAAGACACCTAGAGCACACCCTAAGAGCCTTAGGGAAAGTGGGTGAAATTTAGTAACACTTA
This sequence comes from Agapornis roseicollis, assembly GCA_002631895.1. NCBI lineage: Eukaryota > Metazoa > Chordata > Aves > Psittaciformes > Psittacidae > Agapornis > Agapornis roseicollis. Next base: position 26,016 of record NDXB01002560.1, read on the forward strand.
AAATTGCTCAGTCTAATAGTCATTCTCAAAAGATATTGCATACAGCTGAAGTTGTATCCTGTTATAAGTTATTTGGTTTGTCTGTTTTGGGAGGGTACAAGTGTTGCTTTTTTTGAAGTGTTAGTTGACCACATAGTGTATAATAAAAGCAGTAGAGTTTGCTAATTTGAAATGAGTCTTAAAGACTTTAATATTCCTTGCACTATAGCAATGCAGAAAGTCATTCCTATTTAATTAGTTAGGCCAAAGTATTTGCAAAACAATTAAGAATGTAATTTAATTTTGGTGTTTGGTAAACATCCAGGGATTCATTCATTCTGAACTTACGACCTACATGTTGAGTTTACTTTGCGAAGTATCATTAAACCAGTCAGTTAGAACTCACAATTAAAATACATGACATGGCAAGACTAATAAGTGTATATTACAAATTAGAAATATGTGTTAAAAAAATATTTTTAAAAATGCCTTCATAGTTTAAAAAATTAACCGTGTGGTCATATCAAAATTGCATCAGTGAGGAAGGCCCTTTGAAAGATCTCCAAGAAGCATTTAACATTTTAAGAAATAATTTCCCATGTTGCCTCCTCATTCCCATGGAAAGACTAATTCTGTGTTCAGTTTCCAGTAGAGCATTGTGCCTACACAAGCAGCTCACAGTAGCAGTGCCCATCAGGGCAGGTATAGGCAGGGGTAGCATTATTATGTGCTACAGTCAGCCTGTTTCTGTGAGGAGACAAGAAAATTGAGATGGCAATTGGCAATTCAGCCTAGACACACAGGCACAACAGCAGTTCACCAGCCATGTCAGAACTATAATGTATCATGCCTACATTATTACACACAAAAAAGCTGTGCAAAAGGATTTTATTAAGGCTTCACTTTTATTCTTTCAGGGATTAGGAAATGCCAGAATTAAGATTGCCTATGCAACCTTTATTCTCCTCTTTGCATATGTAGTATGATTGTCTTTACTCATATATTCATTTATTTTCCTCCCCAAGAGACTTCACCTGGCACAGTCTCTAAATGGGTGATTATTCAGAGTTTCAGTTCATCTTCTTCATTGGTTGTTTTAACTTATTTAATGCCTACCAAAACCTTCAGTGATTATAAAATTATTCATCCCTTCCAACTCCTCGGTATGTTATTTACATCATCATGTCTAAACACTTCTCAAGCACCAATCTTTACAATGTCCTAGAAGGCAGAGTGAGTATTAAAAGTCCATCTAACAGCAGAGGACGAGAGTAAGGCCAAAATTGTCAAAATTATCCATTAGCTTTCTGTGCTCAACATGAAGCATCAATACATCATGTATTTTACAGTTCTTTATATACTCAAATTATAGTTCTACTCAACTGTACATGCAACTAGCTGAGCAAGAGGCCTCTTCTCTGCCTACATTTTCCAACCTCATTCAATCCTCCCCTTCCACCTTGTCCAGTGAATGGGACAGATCACTAAAAGAAGGGGAGCTCTCTGAGCACAGTAAAAAATGCAGAATCTTACTCTTCATTCCCCTTCTGCACCCTCAGTAGTGAGGTCAGAGAATTTACAGACAGACCAAGTATGAATATTAAAATCCAAATTATGCTAAAGATTGGGATCAGAGTTACACTTTAAAAATGAAATAAAGTTTCAGCAGGCTATTGAGGTTAAATCAATCTTAATACCAATAATCATATAAGGGTTGTACCTGACTTTAGCAAATTGTCAAGACCCTCATCCAAAGCATAGAAGGTCTGGTGCTGCTGATCAAAGAGATGTAAGAACTTTTAGAAAATAGTTGAAACTATATTATTTTCCCAGTTTATAAACAGATAAAGTATTTTTACTCATGTGGCTTTCATAATAAACCTATCTGAAGCACACAATAGAAGCAGATGGCCATACAGTTAATTTTGACAAAAAGGTAGCTGAAAGGAAGTGCCTGTAAGACTCTAACAGATACAAAGAGAAGTTCAGGTCTTCAAAGATAAGTAAGCACCTGTTTCTATTAGGAGTCATGCCCCTAACTCTGCTTGAGGGTCTGGTCCTCTGTGGCCAGGTGGATTGTGATGCTGTGCCACATTTCCTCTTGCAGATGTGTGCCTTCGTCCGTCTTGCCTATGCTTGAATCCCTGCAGTTCAAGCCCTGAGATTTCCCTAAGAAGAAACCACCACGCGTCTAACACATATCAAATCCAAGCTTGTTTTCTATGATACAGGCAGACATCCACAAGAGACAAGGCTAAAACCACCAAACACATTTTATGTGTGACCTAAGCCAGAATCCACATTTCCAGAGGGAAAAGCCTAGTAAATTAACCTACTGTGTCACCTAACCCTTCACTATTGATTAGTAATTATTCTTTTCAAATGAAACAAGGACATAGGACATGAGGTCATCTACAGTATATCCTGAGAAAAGCCAATGTTTCCCTACATCCTTCCATCAATCACTGCTGAGCACTGACTTGAAAGAAAAAATTTCTTATTGAAATACAATTAAAAAAGTAATTTAACTCAGTCTTCATAAACCAGGAAGAAGACTAAGGCAGGCATGAGAGGCACAACTATGGTCAATATTTCTTCAAGCTGATGAAGCTGCTGTAAATGTTGATAAAGGAAGTGGTCAATGAAGAAATAAAACAACCAGGAACCAGTGGTCCTAGTGTTGCTAGTTACAGCTTGAAATTTTCCATATTGACTCCCTTTGGTCATACTGGACTCCCTCTTCCCTTTGATCATTTCTATTTCTTTTGTATCTTTTCCTACATCTGATTAAGTGCTAATCAATCAATTGAAAAACATGCTGCTCTTACAAATGCACTGACTGAATTATTTTGCTACCTGAAAAAATAACCAACCCATTCTACATTCTTCTGAACTGTAAATGTTGCAGGTAAAAGAACAATCATTAAAATAAATATATTTACATCCTTTAAGGACATAAATAAACGTTTATAAGCTTTGAGTGAACCAGTGACCCTATATCCTGTCCCCTATGACAACCAATACCATAGTCTCCAGAAGACTGACAAACGACTATATAAGTAGCAAATACAATAAGTGGAATCATGTTCTTAGATTTCCAGAAATTCCCACTGAATTTAAATCTAAAATATATGTCACATTTTGAAGTTGAGACTTGCAATGGGATGGATTTAATCAGAGATCCCAAGTCACAGCCAGGCACTGGAAATTTCTTTGCATTTCAACCTATCATAAATCCAAGCTTTTATTCAGTAGCATAAAGAAAGTACAGTACAAATTCTGAGCAGACAGAAACATCTTAGTCTTTAGGATGTTTTAGGATGTTCTTTCTACAGCACAGTTCATTGCTAGCTTGCATCAGGAAATAGTGTTACTGCTTTAGTAGTTTAGCTCAACAAAATAAGAACAGGACTCAGTTGTAAGAGATCACACAGTTTCCTCTGCATATCATTGTAAGCGATCACACAGTTTCCTCTACATATCAAAGCATGCTGTTTCAGATCATGCTAAAAAAATGTATTAGTTTTCAATATCTTCTTTGTTTTCAGAGGACTGATTCGGTGAAAACTCCAGGAACAAACTTGCCAACAAAGTTTTCAAGTTGACAAGCAGGTATTCTTTATTGCAGCACCAGGAGACACTGGGGATAGCTCCTCTTAACATGTGTCCCTGTATTGCTACACAAGCCATCCTTATATAGTCCCTGGGCTTACATACATATTCATGAGGCTATGTATGGAATACATTATTTTCCAGAAAGTTCCCTGCATGCGTGCAATATTGTGGTGGTGGCCTCTGAGGGTCTGTTTACTTCTTCCAACAATCTTCATCACTTCTGGCAGCCTTTGAAGCATGCCCAGTGGATGCTTATACCAGCTTAATTGGTTCATTAACACCACAGACATAACAATCCTCCTGTCCTTCTACTTACCAGTTAGTTTAACTGCAGCAAATCCTGGACACCTGCCATTCCCAGATACTCCTTATCCTTGTGTCCTGTTTTTCTAGCTGTTTTTCTTGCATTCATTTTGTACTAAGGTCATAGGGCCTAAAACTACGTCAACTATAATGATTTATCTTGTACAAGAATTCTCAGTATATTCTCTAGCTGTACTTTATAACTATTTTTCTGTGTATCATGCAGCTCAGTAATTTTTCATTGCTACTGTTACAAAGCCATCAAACTTAACATTATTTAAAACTGATTCTAAAGGTTTATATATTCCATTTTGTAATTTTGTGCCCTCCCCCCCCCCCCCCCTCCTNGCCTACAGCATGATAAACTGCTTAAAAAAGCCTAAACTAAATTTACCACACAAAATATATTCTTTGAACTACATAACACACAATAGTTACATCTACATCATATTCTGGGGTTACCTTTCAGTACACTGCACGTGAAACTCTCCCACTGTAACAATTTCCTCTTCCCCCCCCCCCCCCCCCTTGTCTCAGGACACATGACAATCCAAACCTAAGTTACATGATTGCACTTGTAGCACAGGAAATGCAGCACTCAGTATTCTCGATCCATTAGTGACATTAAATGTACAGTAGCAATTATAGAACACAGAGTCAAACATGTATCTGGATTTTATCCTGTCAGTCAATACATTTATAAGGTAGTAAAACCTGTTCACCATTTCATGGTACTTTTACGGTTCTAATATCTTAAATATGTATGAAGCGTATTTAATCTGAATTCATGTTTGACATATAAATACCAGAGGAATCAAAATTTCTGCATTTTACTTAAAGCCACAATATGAAGATATTTTAGAGCTAAGGTTATCATAACACCCATTTTTGTGGAGTTTTAGATGTGGATTTTTTTTTTTTTTTTTGCAGTAGAAATCTAAAAACAGGTATTAACCTAATATATTACACATATTGGATCCAGGTCTCAGATCCAGTTCAGCCTGTTGCTAGCAAAG
>NDXB01002560.1:45403-94597 GCA_002631895.1 Agapornis roseicollis
AAAAAAAAAAAAAAAAAAAAAAAAAAAGGAGGGTTTTTTTTTCCTTTGGAAGAGAGTATTGCTTTATGTTGCAGTGTACATTCACCATTCAACAAAGCCACCACGTTTTGCCCTGTTTCTAACAATATACAGCAGAAGCTGGCAGCATATACTTCTGTCTCTCCACTTTGAAAATCAAGGAGAAAAGTGTGCACATACTTAGTGGCAGACTTCAATCCCTCAAGGTGCAGGTTCATAGTCATCACAAGCTGATCTAGAGAGACACTGTTATTGAAACAGGCCCTACCATCCTTCCCCTGAGCCCTTGCCCTGCATTCCCACAACCTCTTCTTGCCAGCATATCTGTGTGGCCCTGTGGACAGACAAAATCAGGGACACGACTTAGCTGAAAGCATGTGGAGTTTCTGCAGGACCCTATTTCAGCTGAGAAGATGGCAGGAACAGGAACACAAGCAAGGAGAATGAAAACTAGCAATGAAAGTTAGCCAGGTGATGGAGAGCTGCTTAAAGAAAGTAGGTATAATCATGCCCTGAGCATTCAATGATCCTTTTTTTCCACCCTTTTTATAACCCATGGTCTGTACAAGTATGCACAAGTACACATGGCAGCACAGCATCTCAGAAGATTCAAAACTTGAAGAAAATGTAGAAGTCCTTGTCCATGCAAGATGGAGCAGCTCCAGAAATATCATAGATTTATTTCTCTTGCCCAGAGCAATAGGCCAGAAGCAGTTGCCTAAGCTGGAAAACCATGAAAGAACCATGTGAGAAGTCCCCTCAAAGCAGCAAAGCATTTACTAGCACTACCACTAGAAATCAGAAGACAGGTATTTCTCAAAATGCAAGGTGTCCTTACATGTATGTACCAGGGGGGTTGTGTAAGTTACAGTGGATGTGTTTAATTATTTCATGAGAAAGATTTATGCAAGCAAACACTTACTACTGTGTCTCTGCAATGTGTTTTCCACTTAGGTGTTGTACTGAAAGCACAGAGATGAACCAGTACTCAGATAGGATAACAACAGGGTTGAGGATTTTTTTACAGCTAAGTTTTCTATGCAAAGGTGTTATCTCCTCTTCAGTGTTTGCATCATGTGCAAGAGGACCCCACAAGTAACTCATAACCTAACAGATTTCAGGTTTCCTCAGCAGACTCCACTAGCATGGGAAACAGAACCAAGATGAGTACAGTATGCTAAATGCATGAATTATGTCATTCATTTTACTTGCTATCTCCTAGGACTCCTGTGTAAGCATTTCTTATTCAAAATATAGGTAATATGCACTGAGAAAATCCCAGTAGTTTGGATGGAGGTACAAGACTTGCATTTGTATTACAAATATTCCCTCTCTCCCCCTATGAAATGTGATAGAGTCATTATTTCTCATTTTGATATACAACAGCAGGATAACTTTTTATATAAGAAAAACCAAACATCATGTGAATCATGTACAAAATCTCTTTATTTTTCCAGGAAGGGTAAAACCATGAAAAGAATTGTAGCAAAATGTGGCATATTATTCTTAGTGCCATCCTGCCAGCAAGAAATAAAAGCAAAAACAATAAGAAAAAAAGAGTTGCAAAGATGCTTCATGGTTTATCAACTATACTGCTGAGCCTTTTGGCCATCACCGTAAATCTCTGCAAATTCTTGCTCCTGTTTTGATGGAAAACATTCAGTTCTATAATAATAGTACTTAGATAACCTGTACTTGACCTGTCTTTGGATAGTGATTATTTTCCATACAAGATGTTTTACTGTGATAACACAGTGATTCAGACTCTCTATCTTAAGGCAGCTGGTATACAAGTGCTTGGCTCAGGGAATTTTTTTCCTCCACTGCTATTTGAATGTAAGCTGCTTGTTGAAGGCCTTTCATGCCAGGCACATTTTCAATGTATTCTCCCAGTTAATGTATTTCCATTAGAATTCCTCTGTTTTTGATTTCAAGAGCACGGCACTGCACCCATGGGAACTGAGCTTTTCAGGTGTTAAAGAGGATTTGTTATAAAGAAAGTGATTATAATGGGATTTAATGTAATTGAAAGTCAAGGTACAGTAGCCATACACTGTATCAGAGACAGCATTAAACTTGCATTGTGAGTGAAGGAGTTTTGCTAAATAAAACCTGGGGCCACAATGAATAAACCAGGGTGGAAGACCTCCTGCTGTTGTGTACCTTTTGTTAACTGGTGCTGTCCTGACTGCTTTGCTCTCCAGAGAGGCAGGGCAAGCAGCAAACTGAACTCCCAGAGGCTCTTAACAGCATGAAAAATACCTTCAGAAACAGCAAAAGCAGCTCCACGGACTCAGCCAGTCTGCAAGGGTCCCTGTCTTGTGAGTTGTCACTAGCTTTGGCAGAAGGGCTTCCAGCCACAGCCTCAGATATCTCACTCAGAGGGCCTGATGTTGCTGTGCAAGGCAATGCTTTTTCTTTTACACTGTTGCACAGGACCAATGTGAAACTAATTTAACTCCTCCTCAAATTCACTGAATTCCTCTGTACAATGTGCCCTGCTTGGCAATCACAGAAGTTGCCAAAACTCTCTGGAAGAACCCTGTTCCCCTTAATTGCTTTCTTTGCATCCTTGAAATCCATTGGACAGACTGGCTTCCAATATCTCACGTGCTTTAATAAACCCTTATTATCAAGTAATTGCTATTCTTCAGAATTTCCATGGTCTTTTTCCTTATCATAGCTTGCACTCTTTTCTATTGGCTTCATTCCTGCTCTCTCTCCATTTTCCAGAGGATCTTGCTTACCTCAAACAGCATCTTGAACTTCACCATTTAATCATCATTTGTTTTCTCTTTCCTCCTGCTTTCCTTTCAGCCGCTTCTGTGAGCGTTACAATGTCCTTAGATAACTTCCTTCTTGACTGTACGTGGGTAGTAGAAGTCACTATTATTATCTTTTATTACGCTTTGTTCCCTCTTTGACATTCTTCAACATTATGTACTCAGTAACTTCTCCAGATTAGAGGTCAGGAATTTAGCCCCACTAGTATTTGGACACTTTTATGTCCATAGCTGAGTTGGTGAAAACTTTTCATTTAAAAGACAAAAACATCCGTCTCAATACATATTCTTTAGGAAAAAAAAAACAAGGTTTTACAATGTTTTCCGTTACAAAGGCGAGAAAGAGAGATGTTCCAGCAAGAAATCAATTCAGATCAGACTAAACCAAACAAGACTGAGGCTTTAACTAAGCTTGCTTCAGTTTTCACTTTTCACAGGAAATCTCTAACAAAAAGTCTGACATTTTTCTTTCAAATTTCCTAGGGATATAATTGGCATTTGGAGGTCCTAATGAATGTAGGTGACTGCATAGATATATTTGCCTTTAAAAAAACTGCGATAGCTCTGTATTTTGGGTCATCACTGATCTGGGTCTTCACACTGAACAAAAATGTTTTGAATAATGAAGCATTGACATGAACTGCAGTGAGCATAAGGAGCTCACAAACTTCCTTCCTGAATGACACAGAATATATGCCTGATCTTGAGTCAATCACAAATCACACAACTTTGGATTCCCTTCATGCATCCGCATCACAATCATCATCATACCCTACCCCACTGCTTGTTGTCATCCCTGAAACGCAGGCCCTTCTGTGGTGTTGCATGACAGCAATTTCAATGGCATAAGCAGCAACAAGAGATCTTCACTTTTAAGTAACATCTTCCTGTATGGTTTGCTTACCAGGCCTCTCCCCACCCACAGCTTGTAAGTTGGACAAGGGTAAGAAGAGGAAAGATCTGCTGTGAGCAGACATCTGCCAAAGAAAGTAGGTTCTTGTTTCAGAAAGGAATCAGATGATGTACCACCACCCAAGCAGGTGGTGTTTGTTGGGCCAGAGGAGAGAGAGGAGGCTGTGATTTTAAAGGCTTCCTTGCTGCTTGTCCCATTACCTCTCTTTAACATTCTCCTAGATGGGCTGGGAAACTAGAGATCCCTGGCTCGCCATTTCCATCCTTCTTCTCTTATGCTGAGTACAGCCTGGGCAGTACCTACAACTCTGTTTGAACCATTACTTTTCTTCCATTTCCCAAATGTGCAGTGGCCATGCACTCCTCGCATTCCTCAGATATAGAAGAGAGAAAGCTGCTTACACTATTATTTCCTTCAATTATTTCTGCCACTTCACCTCTCATTTTGAGTCAGGATTTGTTTTCTTTCTTTCTGAGGAAGGAAAAAAAAAACCACAATTGAGGAAGTTCATTATAAAGAAAAGTGAAATGTCACCAATAATTAGTTAAAAACACCAACCTGAGGAACTAGCTTAGGAACACATGTATGGACACACACACAAAAAAAACAATTAGTGTTTCAAGCTTAAAATTCAGGACCTTTGATGAAAACATACAGTGGTGAGAGGATCAATTTCTGATATGTTCTTGAAGGGCAGAAGAGAGATAATAACTTTGATGCCAGCTCTTTGTTTAAATGACTATTGTTTGTAGTTAGCTGCTATTTAATCTCCACTACACAGAAGAACCACTACACAGCTAAACTCTCTTCTAATGAGATCATTATTTTCCTACCACTCTTCAGAATGAATGTCATTTTACATAGCAAAACTACAGAGGCAGCGTTTTAGAACACTGCTACCTTTTATCTAACCAACATAAGAGGCACTTGAGAAAAGGACAACGAGGGTCAAGAAGAAAATGTATGCAGCAGAGCTTCTTTGCCTGGCAGGCAGGGAAAGGACAAAGGAAGAGGTTCATGATAACAAGACTGACCATCATGATCAGTGGAGAGAGAGGTCCAAGCCACAAAGTTTCGGAACTAGTTAGCGTGGGTTTGGCCCAGTATATTAAAGGGATTTGCCCGGATTTAACACCAACCTTCAGGGTTTAGTCACATTTTTAATTGCCACTAAATATTGTTGAATACTCTGACATTTGCCAATTATTATCCAGCCTGGAAAGATACAGGCAAGCTTAGCAGCGTCAGAAACCTTGCTCCTTTTGTGTACTGCCCCTTTAAAGAGTGAAGTCTCTCCCCTCCAGACAAAAGGGACATGCATGCGATATATGCCATTTTGCATTTCATTTTAGCTGCAGACTGAGGGTGAGCCGGCTCTAAGGGAGGAGAGCCGGTGCCTTGTGCTACAGTGGTTTAAAAGCCTCCTTCCCACCCTACCCCTGTGGTAAATGTTGCCTCCCCCAGCTGCGCCGGCAACAAAAAGCAAACACGCCCATGCCTCAGCCACTGCAATTCACAGGCCACGGCTGAAAGGGCTGATAAAGGTAGCTGTGCACTAATACACCGGATTGCAGTTCCAGGCATGGAAGCCTCTGAGCAGGGAAGGAGGGTGAGCACTGCTGGAGGCAGTCACGTTTTAAATTGCTGCAAATCTCTGCTTTGGTGCTTACCACTCGGATCAGTCAGGCAGGGCATTCATATTCATAGGGCTGACACACTACCTGTGCCCCTCTGCCTTGTTAATAAATGAACTGCAGTTTCTGAACAGGAATTTGCAGACCAAAGAGCGGCCTAGAGCCAGCTAATCTGAAAAAGTAGTCCCAGGAAGCATGTAGAAATTATACTGCCAGCCATGAGAATCCAGTGAAATTGGCCCAAGGAATCATGAGAGCTGCTTAAAAATCCTGTGATTTTAACAAACAGTTCACACGGGATTCTTTTTATTTGCTTCTGGATTTTATAGATTCCCAGGATCATGTTTATAAACTTTTAGCTAGAATATAAGACCCTGATGGGTCACATTAAAAAGTAAGGGAAAGACAGAAAGATCTGCATCCCCTCCTTCGATCCCAGAAATTGTACCACTTATCAGATTTTTAAAGCCATCAGAGCAGCCAATCTTTTAACCTCTTTCTCCCCCTCTCCCCACAACATGGGAGTTTTTGCATTTGTTCCTTCTGTTATCTCATTTGTTCCCCCAGTGTTTCTCTAAATATGAAATGTCATCCTTTTTGCCCTTTGTTTACGGGAAAGTGTTTGAGAAGCAAAAGAATCAATGGTCTGCTCATCAAATGGAGGAGTGTTCAGCATTCATAACATGAATGGATGAAAATAAATGCCTCTGGCTGCTATTTTCATCCTACTGTACCACACTCCAGCTCTACCAGGCCTGAATCTGAGTGGTGGTGCAGGGAAATGGGGCCTCTTTTTTAAGTTTTCAGTGTAGCGGTTGGAGCATTCAGGCATGTGCAGACATGCCAGTCCTGGTGTGCGCTTTTTGGTTTTGTTTGTTGTTTGTTTTAACAGCTGCTAATAATTATATTATCCTGCTACAGAGGTAGTTCTGGGAAATAGGGATCTTTGAAAGCACAAGAGTGATGGGAAGAAGATGCTGCTTCCCTTCCCCCTCCATTCCCCATGTTAGTTTTCTGATACAAACAGCATTCCTGCCTCATTCCCCTCTGAAGTTAAAAGACTTAAATTCTTTGCAAGGAAGGTCATCCTTTCATAGCCAAAACCCTGTTTGCTTTGTCTTTCCACTCACTTTCAAATGAAAAAACACCCCAGCCCTGAGAGTGTGCACCAGCCCACTGCACCAACTCAGAAATTAACCAAAACAAGCTTAGGGGAAGGCAAAAAAAAAGGAATGGCTGTGTTTTCAGTTATCAATGTGTATGTGTGTTCGGCACAGCGTGCTTGACAGCAGCTCTTCCATGAATACTGTGCAGATTGCTCCCAACGTGACCCGATGGCGAGTTAGCGAGCACCGGGTGCACAGGCTACAGTCACACGGTGTTCAGGACCTCAGTGTCCTCACGCAAAGAACATTGTCAACTACCTTTAATAGTGTTAAATATAATTTAGCAATTCTCCATTGTTTGTAATAATAACATCCCTGAAGCTTCAGAATAATGTTTTCCTTTCCCCTGCAGATTTTGTTCTGTCAAACATTTATTTTTTTTTTTTTCACAGTGTTGCTAATAGACCTTGAAATTAACATTGCATTTATGTTTAGGACCTACACTGTGATTGTGTGTGCTGCTGCACTGCACTCATTCATCATCAAAGCAAAATAGGAGAAAAAAGATGCATCTGAGCCCCTTACCATCCTAGGGAAAAAAATGGGTCAAATTCTGCCCTTAGACATAGGCACAGAGCTCTCATTAAGGTCAGGGGAAAGCTGACTGCATATGTGTCACTAAGGCAGAATTTGGCTCAGTGCTTGTTAGCCAATTGCAGCTGTAAAGCTAGAGGGGGCATAAAATGTTGGGGAGAGTTTAATATGTCCTATGTAAACACTGGCTGTTGGGCGTTTTCTTATTACTCTGTGAGGTCAGGTACATTTAAAATAAAGTAAGGTATCTGTAATTCCCTATGAAATTAGAATAAGCTTTAATTCAGTTAGAGGACAGTGTCCCTTTGAACAGTCACATAAGAAAAATTACCAAGTTGTAAGTAAAATTGGAAACCTGGGTTTGTGAGACTCACTTGTATTTAACAAAATGGAAGTTACTCCACTTTACATTGGCAATTAGCAATAACAGAATTTATAATTTACTTTGAACTTTTTTTCCCCACTTTAACATAAAACTGCAATAAAACAGTTACACAGACTTTAACATGAAACCTCAATAAAACAGTTATGCAGCTACTTAAAAGCACATTGTGTTGAGAACCCCTGTAAAACAGAACATGTTTCGGGGCCACACTAGCAAGCGGGAATCAGGAAATATTTAAAGGGCCCCTTGTTACCTGCTAGTATCTCTTTCTTTCCCATGGTAAATGAGAAACAAGCTTGAATGTAAACAGGAGGGAGCAGGAGAATAAGAAATGCACTAGGAGTGCTTTTGGGATAGCCAAATCCTATGGCTTTGCACAAGGCTGCTGACTTCTGGGGAGAGAGGTTTTCATAGCTTGGAGAGAGCTGATGATGCATGGAGGGCTGACGCTGCAAAACAGACAGTGTGGGGGGAAGGGAGCAGTATACACAGCTTTTCACCTTTCGGTCTCTATTCGGCTTACTTTCTGTGAGTGTTATGAGAGCACTCAGCGCAACACAACCTGATGAAATAATCACACTTGCAAAACCTGTGTGTATCTAGAAATTGCCAGAACTTCATCTGTATGGAGGGTTCCCATACAGGAAATAAAAGCTGGGTGATTTATGGCATTTTATTGCACTTCTTGGCCATTGCTAATGTTTTCTTCATTGAGAAATGGCAGAAGCTGCAATTTGGATTTTTATTGTGCAGTTTGCCAGCCTTCTCCCCATCCCCCTTCCCTCTTTCTTTTTCTTTTCCTGGGTGAACTTGCTTTGGATTTAGGAGATGAAAGTTTATGGAGGCAGATGAGCGTCAAGGGGACTGAATCCAAGCACAGAGCCAATGAGCATGTTGCCAGATTTTATCTACCCTCACTGAAAATACAGTATCCAGAAAAAGAAGAGTGATTATAAAGAAGAGTGACTTAGCCTCTAACTTACACAAAAAATCTTGGACGGGTTTCTGGTTTTCTTTTTTAAACAAACAAAACAATGCTTCCTGGTTGGCAGTTCCCAAAGTCTTTCCCTTTTTTCCCATTTTTTGGCAACTTGCTGAAAGGTCATGCTGATGTATTTCCAAAACATGCTCATTGAGTACAGCTTTGCAAAAAATAAGAGCCCCTCTCTTTAAGGCTTGATCCTGTTCTCATTTAAGGCACACACAAAATTTCAACTGTTTGCAGGGTTACAGGAGTAGAGCCTAATCACAGAGACAAACTCGCTGTAGTATTAAATACAGGCTGGGTAGCTCCAGCTACTCCTAAAGCTGCTGACACCATTATACAATCCTGTTTGCCATTCCTTGTGCCTGGCAGACTGTAATGGTTCAGGCTAACAATGCTACTTTTCAGCCTCAAGTAAAGATTTCTGACAATGCGGCAAGGGCTAAATCAGCTGTTTCTCATGTTAAACAAGTCTAGTGACAATTCCTTTGAAAGCCCTTGTGCACAGGCACTCGGAGGAAGGAACTTAAAACCTGGTGTGTTTTATTGCTGGGATGAACCATATTACACCCAAATGTTGCCAGATAAAAATCCTTTCCAAGATTGCGCTTTCCATTTGTTCAACGTCCTGCAATTTTATAAGCACCATGCATCAAAATACACACAGACATGGCTGCTAAAACCCAAAGTGTACAAGGGTGCTTTGCATTCTGCTTCCAAACATATGAGTTTGTGGCCATACTGTCTTGTAATGTGTGCACATGTATGTATGCATGTGTGTGTGCATGTGTGCAGCTGCTGTTGTTTATTTGGCTTAGGCAAGCAGGCAGGAGGACAGGTAAATGGAGAAAGAGCTTGACTAAAATTCAAGGAACTTATGCTCTGTTCTTGGTGCAGTATCAGATTTCCTGCATGACCTTGCATAAGTCACTTACTCTGTCCTGCACCTCAGTTGTCCTCACCTGTAAGAACTTTCATTCCTTCCTTCTAGTAGTGCTATAAAATTAAAATGCATTAATGCAACAAGCAAGAATTGGCCAGGAGGCAGAGGGGAGGGGTGGGCATTAAAGAAGACTTTCTTGAAACTGTGAAGGGTCTCGTGTCCTTCCAGGTAACTTTAGCTGAAGAACAGCTAACATTACCAGTATTCACTGTTTTCTTGTAGTAGTGCTTGTAGGCATTAGTCATAAACTAGGAAACCATTGTACTAGGCGCTGTGCAAGCAAAGGACCAATGTACGATACATTTGGCCTCAAAATTAAAATCAGTAGGATTTTCATAATGCTGCATAAACTAAAGCTGCTGTTGAAGATCTTTGTACCCAGCACATGTTTTCATAGGGTTTTTATGTTCAAGGGAACATAATGTGAGCTCAAGCACAAGCACTGAAAGTTCCAAGAATTCCACTAATATGCAGCCCGCTGCTCTCTCCTTTAGTTACTTTCAGTAAAAAGTGAAATCTTGTTGGCTTCTGGATCAGGCTTTTATCTAAGGAGTTAAAGCAAATGCCGATCTGCTGCTTTTAAACTCCAGCCCTGTTCCCAGGGAGTTTGCAGAGGGCTGAGAGGCTTTGAAAAGAAAGGCAGGGTTTTGTCACCTTTGACACACAAACATCCCAGCAAGTTACCTTTTTGTTTATTCCACTGTACAACTCCGAACACGCTGCTTTCAGGGTGCTCACCTTCCACAGCATGACCTTTCAAGCAAATACATCCGTTCAAACTTCGGAATTCATTGAGGTAGAATTAAAATCATTGACCTTTCGTTCTCCTTTCCTCTTAGCCCACCTCCCTTTCATATGCTTTCCCTTTAGTATCCAAGAAGCACATCTGCAGTTTTTGCTGTAAACACTGCAAAAAGCATTAAGGTTTTTAAGGTAACCTTGGCAAAATCCAAATTAGAAAACATGCTGCAGTGATTCATATTTTGCAGCACAGCTGAGAGCCTGCATTCTTCAGAACTTCTGTGTTGTTTGCTTTATTCCTTCCCCATTCTCTCTGCAAGCAGCAGGACAAAAAAATAACATAAATCCAAAAACCCACCCCAAAAAAGCACAAGAATTTTTACTCCACTGGGGGCCTGGTATGTAAAATACACATGAAGAGCTAGTTCCTTTTCTGGTCACTGTACTAAAAAGAGACACATTTCTTACAAGTTTAGAATAACTCTGTCAAATCAACAACAACAACAATAAAACCCAGCTTTCTTAGAGAAAGCTGTGTAGCTTATTACTTGATGACTTCGAACTTCAGCCTCCTTCCCTCCAGTCAGGGCCACTCAGCCAAGTAAGAGTCTTCTACTGTTTAAGTCATCATGGTACTGTCATCATTTCCTAACCCTGCCAGTGTCATTGCTTTGCATCACCCTCTCCAGCTGTAGGGGACACAAATGCAGTTTGGGGAGCAGGGCAGGGAATGTACCCCAACATCAGCGCAAAGTCAGTCAGCCAGGATGGAAGGCATCAGCTCAGTCTCACTGCGCAAGCAAAAGCAAGAGAAAGATGCTACAAAGGGAAGGGGTGGGGTTCTGTTTTTCTCAGAAACGTGCTGCACTGTAGGACTGTGCCTTTTATTTTTGGCACAAATTGCTGTAGCAAATTATATAGCTTATCAGATGTGGTTTGTTAGGCTCAGTAAAGAAACCACTGCAAGGACTTGTTTTCCTTGTTGTCTGCACCCGATTATGAGATCAGCACAAATCAGATTCCTGATGTTGCTCAGGAACAAGGTTGAAACTCCAAGAGCCTTATTTTTCCTGTAACCAAATTAAGCATGATTCGGTTACAAACCAATTCACCCCAGTTGTGTTGATTCTCTCTCTGACTTTACACAAAAGTAGTCTGCCTGTTCACCTTGATGCACAGAAATTTATTGGTGGATAGGAAGCTATGTGCTCATTTCAATCATGAGGTAAGCCCACACAGCTCCTCTTAAAACAGTAGAATAGAAGCAACATGCACTTGCTCCATGGTTGTATTTAGTCCTTTAGTTAAGTGTGAGAACCCACAGACTGAAGGATCAAATCCTGCCCAGACCAGCCCTGAAGGATATAAACATGAAACAGAGGAGATGCAGAAGGAATTTCAATATCCATTAGTAAACAGGGCTTAGCTACAGCACCTAGGGAGCACATACGCTTTTTACTCAGTTCTCCCAGCTACTGGAATAATTACCAGGGTAAAGGGCTGGGCAGTGAGGAGATTAACATTGCCAATTAAATCCACTTGCATCCAGAGCTTCATGCAGTGCCTCTCCCACACCACTCAGACACCATCACCACTGAAATGTCATAACCTGTTTGCTCTGATGCCAGCAGATCTACTCAGCAGAGAACAGCTGGTGCCAAAGGTAGAGAGGAACAACACAGGCCAAATACAATATCCTCAGCCACCCATCTGTTTTCAGGGGAGGAGAGGTAGTATTACATTTTCTACCTGTAAAGAAAAATGGATTCATGTCACATCCTTCCTTGATTATCCCCAGCATTATGCAATTCAATAGATTTGCTGTCTTGATTAGACAGGCAGAACAGAATTTTAATTGTGAGTTTCTGGAAGGCAAAATGGAGAGATTTGTATGAAAAAACTGGGAGGCAGCAGCATTATTGGAAGTCTGAGCTTTTTATAGTCAGTTTTTCTGCTTCATTCGACCATCTGCCTTTACTTGTGCTCTGCTGCTTGGGGTTGAGAAGTTGCTGGCTTTAAAGATGAGCCGCAAAGTTTAACCAGATAAATAAATGTGTTCAAGATCTCTCCCTACTAGCAGAACAGCCTTCAGCATTCCAGCTACATATGTTGACAAAAAGAATGTTTTAATTTTAACATTATTTTTACTGTTTACCAAACAGAAATGATGCATGTAGTTGCTTGCACAAGTCACAGTTAAAGGAAAATCACTTTCAAAAAGGCCTGAGAAATTTAGACTGATGAAACTATTTCACTGGGGAGCAAACAGGGAAATTATATTTTTAAATGCATGCTTATAGATATATTGGTAGGAAGAGGAGCTATCTGGCCTAAACTAGTGTCTGTGAATCAGGGAGAAAGTACAAGCATCTGAGTCAGAAGCCAATGCTAATTTAAGGAATTTGGGGCTCAGTTCATGCCAAAAAAACCTGGTCTAATCTCAGTCCAGGACCAGATGAAATCAAACATGGCTCTTCTGATACCTTAATTCTACACTAGTGGTGAAATGTGTCAGGCATGTTTACTGGCTAGGTAAGTGGGTAGTAAAGCCATAAGGTAGTCTCTGCTAAAGGGATTCAACCCGTTTTGGGACCTTGTTTGCAAACAGTGATTTTCAGTGAGGTATAATTTTCTCCCTGTCTTTTTAATCATAAAATCCCTGTCAACCGAAAACATCAGTTCTGCAGGTTCATAAATAGATTGTCCAGAATTTGAATATACAAATTCCAGCCCATATAATCTGTACTTTGAGATGTGTAAGGTCCCTGTCTTAAATCACAACAAGCAGGACCTTAACCATTCCATGATGTGTTTTCTCTCTGAAAAACTTTAAAAGAATGCTGAGTTCATTCCAATGGGAAAAACAGTTGCAACCATAAACAGTTTCATAGGGCAGTGAAAATGTTCCTTGCCTGGATCTAACCTTTTCCATAGGTGGAATAAATATGAAAACATCTTGAAATAAACTGTCACTACTAGATGAACTATTTACATTGCTAGATTGGAGTTTTCAGTGTGTTCTTGTCTATAACATGACCCTAGCAATCTTAATATCAGTCCATCTGAAAACTGGACTGACAGTTTTCAGATGTTTTAGGCATCTAAAAACTCAGGAAATTTGAACTTTTTAATCTGAAAAATTGTGCTGGAAGCCTCCTCAGACTGTTCAACATAAGGAGATTTCAGGAATTTCTGTCTTCTCAATGGAAATATTTACATACAATACCTTGGTTTTTCTCTTTGGTCCTGGCAGTACAGCTGAGACTGCCTGGCGCTCAAGCACTGTCAAGCAACATGGACACCTTTGTTTCAGCTACTGTTTCACCCCTCTTTTGCAGTAACCTCTGAGAGTACTTCCATCAGCAGTGCCATGTCTGCAGGTGGGAAAGGCTTGCCCAGTTTTTGCACTATCTTTGCTAGCTGTTATCTCTGCATCTGCACAGGAGGTGCAGTAGCTAACTGTAATGTCACTGTTTCTCCACCATTCCTCACTTTTACATGTTTGCAATTGTGCAGGCTCTTGTGAGGATTGAAAAACGTGTGCCATCACCTACTGAATACTATTTTGTGCAGAAACAGGAACACTTTTTTTAATAGAGGTCAACTTACGCATCACATTTACTTGTAATGTTTTTTCTTGTCTCAAAGAATAAACTGTTCCTTTGGGGACTGCTCATACTTCATGTGGATATTTTTTCACTTCTTGAAGGAGTGATGCATTAGGGACTGACTTGAAGAAAGACTTAAGATGTGCCCTTATACAGCAAAGCACTTAAGTATCAGATAATCTTCAGTCTTGGCTTTTAAAAAAGCATTTATTTATACACTTTGCTAAGGCTGATACTGAGCAAGAACAGCTCATCTGAATTAAAGCACTTTACTGAGAAGATCAAGATAATATTTCAACTGATTAGCCAGAGTGAAGGGCTTTTCCTTCTCAGCAATACAAAGGACATGCTGATACAACTGAATTCATTAAGAACTGCAAATACTTCCTGCAACCTCTAGAAAATGACTCCTTTTTCCTGAGGACCTCAACTGGGGCTTCAGTGCCTGGTGGTAGGCACGTGCATATGGAAACGTTATTGCTGGGTTAAACCCTAATCAGTTCCTATTTTTAAAAGGATTAAGCAAGCAAGTTTGGAATCTGAACTTGCACAAACAAAATCCCATGCACAGAGCAATGGGCTGTCTACAGTACCAAAGAAAATGCACGAACTGTTTCACGGCCTCTCCTTTCTGTGGCTCACAGAATCAGTACTGCTGTGTTTAACGATAACACATTTATCTAACTACACAGAAATAAATGTTAATTTTAAAATGCCTCAAATGTAAAAGAGAGAGAAAAGGAGAAAAGCACTGCTGCAACCTTCTGTTTGTGGACCTTCTGAATTTTTATTCTAAACACGAGTCTAACATCATTCATGGAAATACCAGCTCAGCACTGTTGAACCACAGTCTGTTTCTTTATATTTATTTTGCCCCCTCATATTTTCTTCCATTAAAGTTTAGCAATGTACACAAACAAACTGCAATGAGAAAAAAGAGGACAAAAATGAAACTCATAAAAAGGCAGGCAATAGAAGTGACCTTTGCCACTCCTTTGACAGTATTTTGCACATTTGTTGGCTAGTGGCTAAGTTTTTTTTTACCCTTTCAGGCAACCGTAGATGATAACATGAATAAAATTGTATGCTGTCTCATGAATTTAACAGAAACATCTTTAGGGCAATAATTGCTCTTTCTGGAGTGTACTTTAATTTAGAGATGGAATTCTTTCTGTGATTTATGTAGCAGTATATTTTATACCATGTAAGGTATGCTTTTAAATCTGCCTCCTCACATATACACATATTTTAAATGTTTGCCATACACATGCTGACATAAATATAAACACAAACACACAGATTCATAGACATACACATACATAAAAACATGCAACAGGCTCAACATGTATATGTGAATAAATCCATGTATGAAGGCAGGTATTTGTATTTGTGCAAATGCAGAAATTTCAAATTATTCTACCGTTAATTTGGCATTATGCACAGCCATAATGAATTATAAGCATATATATATATATACACATATTTGCCATAAAAGATGGCAGTCTAAGAGAAAAACATAGGGAATGCTTATGACTGACTTTCAGTACTTTCCAGTAGAGGTTATGGGTAAATTTTGCGTCTATTTGGGATCACCATAAGCTTCTGATTAGCAGAAATAACCAGATGCTCATTGTTTTGTGGTTTTATTCCTTTAAATAGCAGAATACACTCTCTATGTAATGATATGTTAAGGAAGCAGAAACATAGCATCTACCTGTCTTCAAGATTGTCTTCAATGGCTAAAAGAGGGTGGCAGCCCAGTGTATTAGTTATGGTAGAGACTGCAACAAATAGATTTTTGCAGCTTGGGCCCATTCATTCCATGTGCCAAAACATTTTCTATGCATGCTGTGCATAGTGCAGACAGCACTTTATGTTTAGTGGTACTCTTCAGTAATGTAACCACACGAACATGCTAATGCCAGTGACGTAGTCACATTTTGCTATGGCTGGCTTAATAACCTGGGGACTAGAAGCCAGGAATTTTATTCCTTTTTCTTCCACTTGCTGGCTTTCCCTTTTTCCTATCCCACAAATTTAACTAAGATTCCACAAATTTTCCCATTCTGCAGCAAAAGGAAACCAGCCCTGTGTAAGTTTTTCCACACACAAGCAAGGCTGGCCCACTGCACACTAGCCTTCAGATAGGGGCAGTCAGCCAGGACATACTATTTTGTGTAGCCAAGTCCCTGGATGGCCATTGTCCAGCTGCTGAACTACAGCCAGAAGCCTAGGCGAGGCTAATCATAGCCCCTGCACTGAAGAACAGCTACACCAGATTGTCACTGGAGCAGCCTTAGGACCCTGGTGTCCCACATCCCACGTGAGCTGGTTGCCTGTTGGGCTAGCAATCTAGCTAGGATTTTTTCCTCCAATGCAAAGACGTTTAATTAGTAGCAAGAGGTGGAGTAGTTGGAACGGAGGAGCAAAGGACAAAGAATGACACAATAGTCCAGTGCTTACCTCGTTCAGCCACACTTCTTACTTCATTTGCAGCGAGGCAGAGAGGTAAATGTGTGTCTGCTGCCTAAAGGCCAGCTATGGAGGCGGTTTTCTTTAACCAGAGAGCCAATTCAGTTAGCCTTTTTCACATTCACTATTCCTTCAAAAATATTCATTTCAGTTGGGTACCTGTAGAAAAAGTAACTGTTTAGCATAAAAATGATGGGCCAAGGCCCCCTACCACCTAGGCATAAAGGACTAGAGCTTTTTCATTTCTTTTTTCTCCTCCATGTGTCCTTCTGTGAGTCCCTCCCTGGAAATGGAAATGGTGCATTGTAATGCAGATTTCCTGCAGAATCTCACAGATCACTCTCTGCAGGGATTTCACTCTTCAGCTGAAATACTTTTCAGCCATGGTATTGTTCATTTATTCAACAGCTTTATTTTTAAACATGGAATGCTATAACTGTGCATTACTAATTCCTTTTGAAAGTATTATAGTGTTTATTTTTTGATTGAGGCTTGAGGGCTCAAGATCATTTAGCTGAGTTTTGTTGGGGTCTTTTTTATTGTATTATTTATGAATTTAAAATACACTATGAACGGATCAAAATAAAGTAAAAGACCTTCAAACCCCACCAGCCTTGTTTTCCTTTCTTCAGTCCCAGCACCCAGTCTGTTTTCTCTTTCATGCTTTCCACAGAGAACCATTTTCTTTAATGTAATCACTGACTGATTGACTCTTGCCTCTGTTTTCACTTTCCTACTATTTGTGGAGGTCACAGAAACAGCAAAGGTTTCATTTAACTTCTCATTAGAGACTACACGTTGGCACCAAAGCACTCAAGAGCACAGAGACAGCCAGAGAAACACCATCCACCTCAGCCCAGAGCCAGGGTGTAAGACCAGAACAGGGAAGCAGGGAAATCCTCAGTCCTGCCTTGAATTCAACCCCAGGAGCAGGTTTGTTCTTTGCCCTGCATAACCTAATGCTGAAGTGATCAGTGTATGGTCTTCTTCAGCAGTGCACTGGCATCTCCTCCTAATGGTGTCAAAAAATTCAGATGAGACAAGAGGGGTAACATGATGGTGTAGAACCTCTCTCTCCCCAGTAGGTAAAAGGGAAGATCTGTGCCCTGTACTACTGGTGCAGCTGGTGCAGAGGGAAGATTTTGTGGGCATATGCCCAAGCTTTTCTTCTGCAACTGCTTCAAAGAGATCAATCCATTTTTATTGAGTAAGGGAAAGACTGACCTACAGAAAACAAGATCTCTGTGGTGGAGGAGGAGGGAAAGAGTGGTATTTACTAGCTTCCCCCACCACTGCAAGCAAACTTTTGGTGTGAGCCTACTCTCAGCATCTTCTGTACACGCTGTATGTCTTACTGATGGTAACACTTCAGCAATGAGCAGAAGAATACATTTGTCCTGTCCTGTTCTTACTATGTTAGCCCATGCTAGAGGCTGGAGAAATCTGTTCTGTGTTCATGGTTCAGGTTTGCTGGCAGTACCAGGCAGGATGGCTATGGGGACCTGAAGAAAATGAGCTCTGAAGTACTCTGTTTGGGGATCAGATATTAATTCTTTAGATGATTTAATGCAGTTTAGCAGATTTCAAAAATAAGCAGGATGGTTTGTCCTTGCAATGATGACCACAGCACACAGAATTTCCAGCCTCTCTCATGGAAAGGTCCTGAAGCATTACGCTGATGTTCAAGATGTTTGTACCTTACCGTAGCAGATCAAAGCTTGAGTTCTGTTGGTCTCAAGCATACTTAACTAGAAAACACTTCATCCCACTTCAAGCAAAGCGTAGTATTATTTTTCTGGTTCTGGGTCTCCAAAAAAACTGAGTTGCATTGTTGGTCTGGAGGTAATGACCTATATCTTTAAAGTAAAAAAGCAGCATATAATGAAAGGGAATATTTAAACCTTAGTTAAGAAACCCTTAGCAAAGGAAGTATTTGTTATGGGATAATAACAGTTCTAACCCCTTACATTACCTTTATAGGCTAAACTCTGGAATAAAATATGTATGGGCAGGTTTTTGATGCATGTGAACATAAATGATTGAATAAAGCATAATTGATTTAGAATTGTAAAAAATCAGCAGTCTTGCAGAAAAAAAGGGCAGCAGTAGACAGATACATTTTAAGTACTAATGACTCTGCCTTGTAAGAGTAACTTTACCCAGTGTATAATGCATGAGTGGTAAAATAGGTCAAACCCTGGAAGCATCCACGTCTTTGAAATCATTATGAATACAATGGTTTTACTGCATCACCAATTGCATAAGAACTCAAAGGCAAAGGCATATGCGGAATGCAAAACACAATGAAAATCCTTATTCTTGTGTCACAGATTAGAGATCTACTACAGATTTCAGAGTCTTTCCCAATTTGAATACATTACATTCCTATGGGTGGTACTTCTACATTTTCCTTTCTCTGTGTGACAGGAGTTTGTGCTTTTTGCAGTGTCCATAAGATTTCAGCTATTTGTGATACAGGAAACTTGGCATGTTAGCAATGATAGTAATTTTTATTCAAAGAAAAGTTTGGCCATCCTGTTTCTGTGGCAGGTGGGTTGGAACTAGATGATCTTAAGGTCCTTTACAACTCTAACTATTCTATGATTCTGTGATTCTATTCTGCTATGGCTTTGGGGAGGGCTTCATTGCATGATATCCCATCCCCCACAAACAGGAGAAGCTTGTTCGCTGACTACCTAAAACTACAGCTGAAGTTATGTCAGTCCTAGGTAATGAAAAGTCTTTGTTATTTAACAGGAAAATAATAGAGAGCCTTTGTGCAAGGATAATTATAGTGGTTTGGATATTTCTGGATTAACTCTTGGGATGAACATTCATCTCAATAAATCACTAATAAATATACATTAGTATCATGTCTCTCTCCATTTTATATTCTAGTCATCTTTCTCATACCACTCACAAGTTTATCTGGGGCTGTTTTTGTAGTACAGGCTTCCACACCCTTTGTCTATACTTGCTGTATAACTGTAACAAAATAATCAGAACTTCCTGCATTTTACCTCAACCAATCTGTTTTCTGATAAACAAAGCAGAAACAAGGTTGCATAGTTTGCTGGCTATGGGAAAGAGTGATTGATAAATATTTGCACAGCACTTCAAAGAAACAAGCTTGTCTCATCACAGCATTACTTCAGTTGTGCATCAGTATTAACCATGTAAACTCATGTCGCTATCTTCTTAAAAACCAGCTGCTGAGAATCAGGCCCATAAAGGGCCATTGCTGCTCTTCTTGCACTATTTCATATCTGTTATTTTTGATCAGTTATCAGTTGCCTGAGCCAGTTCACCATCCAAGTCAATGGGGGCTTTCTGGGAAGAAAGGAGTGGATGCAGGACAGTAGCAGATGTGGATGGCAGGTACCAAAGATTCCTGGCCAGAGGAGAAGAAATCACTTTTGCCCAGACCTCTTACTAGTGTGAGTACACTCCACATCAAAGACTAGTGTCTGTGGAAAGAAGAAAACCACTGAAATTGTACAAAGAGCCCTAAATACTGACCACAGAGATGCACTGCATCTCATGCCTTCATAGTTTATGTTTGTGGAAATCAACATGAGCACAAGACTTCACTGTACTATGTCACAGCTCCTTATTTTTGCAGGATCCACAGATGCAGGCAATGACATTTTGTCCAGTTTATTGCCCTGGCCCTTAGGTCTAACTGAAGAGTTTTTAATGAAAATCAGGACACACAAGGTCCAAATATTTACCTTATACTTACAAGAAGTGTTACTTGTAGTAAATTGTGCTACCTGACAGCTCTTCTCAGTCAGAGGCCTACAAATTGGCCCTCTTTCTTTGAAAGAAAAGTGAGGTACAAAAGTTTATAGAGGGAAATGAAGAGTGGGAAAGTACTGCTATTATTATGAAATAAAAGTGCTACAAAACTGCTGTGAAAATTGGAAATCTATAATTTTATTGCTAAACCTGGTTTTGCCTACAGTAATAGTCATGAATAGTGGAGATGGGGAAAAAAAGACACATTAGGTCATTTTTTCCATCTTCTTGTTAATTAAGAGTGTCTTCCTACAAGGATCTTGACTGTTTTGTTCGTTTTAAAAATAGCTAAAGCAATGAGGGTTCAACTCATTCCCTTGGGAGAGTGTTCAGCAGATTAACAGATCTCACTGCAGAAAATTTTTCCTCATTATCAGCACGGATTTTTCGTTGTTCACTTTCATTCTGTTACTTCTAGTTGTACCTGGTTGTATCATGTCTATATTACATCAAATTCCATCATTTTATCTCATGTACGTATTTCTTTCAGCCCAGATACTGGGCTGAAGCTGAGCTTCAGTGAAGAAACTCAGAGTAGAGATTGGTTATAATAGGTCCTATTTTTACTACATATTGAGCATACAAACAAAGAGTATTGCTATTTAAATTCTGAATGGGAAATCTGAAGATCAATTTTTGTCTTCAACCAATTATTTTTCCCCCCAAGTATATGGCTGCTTCTCAAATCCACTTAAAAAGCACTCAGAAAGCAACTTACAGACACCAGATTCTTCACTTCCAAGAAAACTGAACCGATATGCTGGAGCTGCAGATCACATAATAGTTCATGTTTAAAGGAAAGGAATGTCTTTTTGTTTACTACAGGACCAGTACCAGACATAAGTTTGCTCAGATGGTTAAGATAGCTAAGGGTGAGTATGTCCTCTATGCAGAAGGTCACAGCAGGGTATGTACCACTAAAGTCTAAAGTATGCTCTATTTATACCTCCCTCTCAAACTTTCTCTAATTGGGATATTCTGGGAATTTTTCTCCATTTATCCATACTTTGGGTATTTGACTGTCTCCTGGAGAAGTCAGTTGTAAGAAGAGTCAATTGAACATTATCAATAACGGTGTGAGGTAGAACTCCTACTGTATAGTAAGAGAAAACAGTGAAAGGTGTGCAAGTAATATTGTTAACTAGTATTATGCATGTTGCTCCTCTTTCTTTTCACCCATTCTCAAGTTTCTAAGCAACTTTAACATTTAATCCCCTGTAAAGAAAGTGAAAGCTTTATTCAATTTTTTTATTTTTTTTTTCCCCAGAAAACAGGGAGGAAAATCCATGAAGAAAAGCACAACAGTCTTCCAGCCAATGTTAAACAGGGAGAAAATGGACCTAAACTTACAGCAAACAAATGAAAAATGCATTTCAGAAGCTTAATATTAACCTTAAATTGTACTAATCAAATTATAATCATATATTTCCTGTTGGTTCTCCAAGATAGTTATCCTTTTATTTGAAACACATTCTCCATAAAATGACATTGGTCTCAACATACCACCTTTTTTCAAGTTGACAACTCAAGAGAAAAGGACAAAATATACTGACCTGTAGCCAGACTCCTAAACCTGTGGTCAGGTACCCTAAAGAGAAACTAATACTCACACAGAAGACTTAATGCTTCTTTTTAGCAGCCATTGCTTTTTCCATTTTGCTGACTTTCAGGGAAGAATAACTGTCAAAAATGCATTCATAGATGTAGATGAGGTCCTAAAGTGTCATTGTTTAGTGGTGGACTTGTCAGTGCCAGGGTAGTTTGGACTTGATGATCCTAAAGGTCTTTTCCAACTTAGTTCATAGAATCATAGAATAGTTAGGGTTGGAAAGGACCTTAACATCATCTGGTTCCAACCCCCCTGCCATAAGCAGGGACACCTCACACTAAACCATGTCACCCAAGGCTTCATCCAACCTGGCCTTGAACACTGCCAGGGATGGAGTACTCACAACCTCCCTGGGCAACCCATTCCAGCATCTCACCACCCTATAAGGAAAGGATTTCTTCCTTATATCCAATCTAAACCTCTCCTGTTTAAGTTTGAACCTGTTACCCCTTGTCCTGTTAGTTGATTCTATGATTCTAGATCTTTGCTTTCTGTTTCTGGGCAACTCCTGCCTTCTTTTCTTGGATAAGTGAAATATTTTATGATTTGCAAACATCAAGCTTGTTCTATCCAAGTGTCCCTTGCTCTTGTGAAAATAATTTCCATCTGCTTGGCTTTCCCTACATCATACACATTCTGGGATGAGAGATTACTCCAATGTGAAGTCTCTGGATCTAGTCAGCTGCATGGCACTGAAAAGAATAAGTGGATTACAGGAGGTAAAAAGTCAAACTGAAAATAAAGAAATGTTGAAAACTATGTTAAAACGTGTGTTGTACTTCACAAGAAAGTCCAATGTATCTGCATTCTGGAGAATGGTATCATTGACCTGTATTGGTTCATTGATACCAATGCTATCAATGGCACCTGTGAACTTCCTAGGCTTGTTGTGCATATGCCAGGCCCTTGAAGTTAGCTAGCGTGAAAAATGTTCTTGTGGTTTCGTTTCCCCTGCAGGGTTTTTGGGTTAAGGTTTTGTTTTGTGGGTTTGCTTTTTGGGGATGTTGGTTCTTAATTGAAAATGCAAGAGAAAGAAATTCCCCAGTTCAAGTCCCTCAAAGAGCAGGTTTACTATCCTCCATATATGTTCTTACCTTGTGTTTGTCACCGTTTCTGAGCTCTGTCTGTTACTGCACGAAGAAATCTGCTCTATCATTCTCTCCTGAGAACAGTGTGGGCAGTCTGGGTTCTGTTTTAGAATCTATTTAAGTGTTACATACACATTCATGTTGTATCAGTTTATATTTAAAAAGGTAAGCTCAACAAATTGATAGTGATAAAATTTACAGTAGCCTTTAGTTCTTCTGGATATACCCTCAATATTTCCAGGCTGCTGAGCAGGAAATCTCTGTCACTCATTAACTTAGTGCTGAATGTCCCAAACAACAACCTGAGTCACAGATGCCTGCAAGGGTTGCTGTCAATGCAAGGTGCTCCATTCCTCAAGGACTAAATGATTTGCAGCACTTTTCCAGCCAAGGGACCCAGGAAAGAAAAGCCCAGATCTACAGCCCAAAATGAGATGAAGCTTTACCCTTCTCTTATTCTTGCGAATCAGGGTAGGGAACTTTAGAAGATGTTCTTAGAAGCATGTTTCCCCTATTACTCAGATGTCCCCTGTTTTCCTTAGGAATATTTGGGGATCTTTACACCAAAAGACGTGTAGTGGTCAAGACTGCTGACACCAGAAGGTGTGTGAGGGCTACCTGGGACTATGATTCTCTCCAGCCTGCAACACAGAAAACTTAGGTGACTCTGTAGCCTTCAGAGCGACTATTTTGAAACTGCATGAAACAAATCATTCCACAAAATCATTTCCACAGTCAAAAGTTGGAGATATTAGTCCATAAATCAAACCTGTATTGCATTTAGTCCCTCTATTTCTCTCCTTGAAGACATTCAAACAAAACAGGCTTCCTTGCTCCAAACAGTAAAGTTAATACCAACCGTTGCCTTCTAAATTAATTTAAGAAGGCTGTTTGGTTGTGGCTGTATCAGGGGGCAAGAGTAAAGTTGTTGTGATACTTCAGTTCTGAAAGTACAGTCAAGTCAAATATTTAGATGAGTTTCTGATGTGTGCTATTTTTGGTAAGCACTAATGTTTTCAAGAAGTCCCATAGGTAGGCTTGGCAGTCTTCATTTTACTCCAGAAAGGACTTTGTATCATCAGTTACACCCTAAAACACAGAGGCTCACAGGAGCAATGGAAAATGACCCTTGCAATAAGGTTGCTGACGTAAGGCAGCAGTATATATAGATTTATATAACGTCTTGACCAGATCTATACAAGTCCTACTACATTCCAGCTTTTCAACAGTAGATCAATTTCAGGACAATAATAACAAAAAAAATTAAGTTCATAAAACACTACAGTAAGTTCTTAGTGAGATTCTAACAAAATCTGGTGAAATACTGAAGTGATCAGTCTTACTTTCTCTTCAGACAAACTAGCAGGTTAGGTGCTTGAATTTACTATACAAAAGGCTTATTAAGTGTTTCTGAGCAGCCCTTTCTCCCAGCACTGCTAACTGTAGGCCAGCTCCAGCAAAAGTACCTGTAGTTGCCAGTGCAGACTAGTAGAGACAAGTTCACAGAAGGTTCCTGGGCACTGTTTTGTCTAAAGCTACTCAGCCATTCTGAGCAGCAAAGCAGATAATACCTTAGACCTCCTGATTTTGCTGTGACCACAGGGGCTGCATTGCTGTCAGCAGTGTGGAGGGATAGGGACATTTTTTGCCAGGGAAGGTAGAAGGGAAGGAAAATCCTAATGATGGCAAGGGCATGGAAGTGACAATTCAAACCAAGCAGCTCCAAAGCGCTATTACTACTTTCAGAATCCTTTAAATGTGTGAAGAAAAGCATGAATTCAAATTAATCAATTGTCTTTTAAAGTAGCTGAGGTAGCGCTCTGACTATTACCTGTGCTTTTAGAGTGCATCTCAAATGTGTCATTCAGGCTTCTGAAGACAAGAAAGATACGAATTAAATCACCTTGTTACAAATTAATCACCCTGAGATTAGGGGTAAAAATTTCAAAAGCACCTTAAAATGCCTTAGAAATCTAATTCCCATTTTCAGAATTGACTTAGGCAGTTACATCCTGACTCTAGTCAGTGGGATGATGGCTCCTAAATCACTCTAATGCATCCAAAAATGTTACCCATTTCTATATGTAACACAACACCAAGTCCCTCTGTAGTCCCATAGTCCCATTTGCCCTTCAGTGAGCATCCCAGGCTTCTGCTTTTTCATCCCTGATTTCAGTCCACATTTACCATATGTTGTGCTTTCATTTTCATTAAACATTTTGAAAGATGAAGGTTTCAAACAGTGAGCTACTCTTTCATTCATCTTTCCACACAGAAACCTAGCATCACTAAACCACCAATTTCAGACTATTATTTTTAACTAATCAGAAAGGAAATGTTTTTCCTGACAATGACAGCAAAATCTGTCCACCCATTTTTCTACTTTACAAGATCGTACAGCGTGTAGCACTGTTGTCGCGTCTCAGATTGTGTGTTTTGGTCTTCTTTCAGTTACATGCCTTTTTCATAAGTTAATGAGCAACTACAGGATAGCCAAAGTATCTTTTCAGTCCTAAGCAGGTAGAGCAATAGTTGAGCTATCTGGATGTTACCACTCTTCCATTGCCCAGATTATGATAATACCCCTTTTCCTCCTTGGGGCATTGGAAAAATCTTTTTATGTCTCCATCTCTCTTCCCATCCACCCTGTGTCTGGCATGTCTGCAACATTATGTTGGTAGCACTTCTATCATAAATGTCTGATTCCACTGTGACACAAGGTATGAAAAATAAAGTAAGGAATATGTATGTCTAGATTACACCTATTCACAAGCCTACACGAATGGAATATCTTGCTCTCTGATACAAAAAAGATGAACTTCCTAGTGCTAGTGAATGACCAGTTAGAAAAGGGGAATTAAGATAGGGCAGGGAGGCAGTGAACAAAAGCAAAAATCACATTCAGATCTGAAGGAAAATTATATTCACAGTAAGCCAGCAGTCATCCAGGCTTTCAGCTCTTTTTATGATTTATCCTTCCCCCTTTTTATTGCTTACTTTTTAGTTCTTTTGCCCAAGACTCTGTATTTTTCACTCTTTTGTCACCTCCCCTAGACAAAAGCACAGGACTTGGGGAAAAGGATCAGGGAAGGGGAAATTCCTACCCTGACATTTATTTCTTCAGTGACCTTGACAAAGTCACTTAATTTATTGTTTCCCTTGCTGTAACAAAATGGACAGGAATGAAAATAAAGTCTTTTTCTAACATTCACAACTGCTTTGTGATCCAGTCCTATCTGCTAAGTCGGCTTTGAAACCCCAGACTAAGTTAGTGCAGATTTGAGCTGTAATTGTGATCAGTAATTCCTCGCTTCTCTTCTAGACATACTTTCTGCAGCGGTCAATACCTGTTCAGCAGCTGGTCATGGTGGGAGAATAGCAATTGCCAGAATAAATGCTATGCCCTTTCTCCCAAGCCTGTTGCATCTCAATAAAATCTGCAGTGTCTCTGGCAAAGGAGGAATTCAAAAGGGTGGTCCCAAATCAGGATTCTGAAGGGCTCTGCATTCAGAATAAGACACTATGGGAGTATCATGATGACAGCTGCACTTACATCACTGAAAATAATTATTCTGATCCATGAACACAAGCTAAGCCGTAAGAGTGGTCTTGTAAGCAAGGTCTGTTTTAATAGAAACATAAGTATTATGCATTACAGTCTATTATAAATTGGCTGTAATTTTCTCCTGACACTCTGTGAATTAAACTAGTTAGGATACAAAAAAAAATAACAAATGCCACAAAGCAGAAAGCAAGCTCAGTGTCTGAAGGTTAATGATTGCTCATGAAAGCTACAGAAATAAATTATCTGCCTAGGGACACTGTCACATGATCGGCACAAAAGCTGCAACAGCCGAAAATGTTTATGTACAGAAAAAAACACTGTCAGCATCACAGGGCCCTTCCCCCACCGCGGAACTGGAGTCCCGAGCCAAACAGCTGCTCCTGACTGCTTACATTAAACTAATTTGTGCTGCAACATTGCAGCTGCTTAATTTTTAGACTGAACTTTATCACCAATAAGTGTTACAATAACAAGTGATCCAGCCCTATCTCTGAAGAAATGGCAAGTTTCTCAACAACAAAGGCAGCTTAAGGTGCCAAAATTCAAGAAAGAAGTAAGAAGACAATGCCCAAACCAGCATTTTAAATCATAATGACTTATTCTTGCTTTATAGGGAAAGGCTTAAAAGATGGGCTTGGTCCTAGATTAACTGAGGTCAGGCTGTGCCCCTGAGTGGGTGAGGGTTCTCCCACCCTGATACTGGGGACCAGTGGCCAAGAACCACAGCAGAGGCTGATGGAGCAGCAAGGTGGAATCAAGATGAGGTGCTGGGGCTTCAGGGGGTTGCACATCCTTCCCAGCTGGTCCCCCTTGCATTGTGCAGAGCCCCATCACTTGCCCTTTTTCCCGCAGTCTTGCCCCTTTGCCTTTCTGGGTTCCCACTGGTTTGGGGTTCAGTGTCCTGTTGCACTGCTTGCACATCCCTCTGGCCACAGATTCACTGCTGTCTCCCTAAAACATTTATTGCAGCCAACATTTAAAAAGAAGACGTAAGAAAATAAAAGGGGGGGGGGGGGGGGGAGAGAGAATACGAGATAGCTCATTCATATCCTAACAGCTTGAAAGCCCTGACCTCCTCCTCACCCCTCCCTCTGCCTCCCCCCTTTAGAAATGTGTTCAAAGGCAGTTGGATAGGAGGAAGTGTTTACAGAGCAGGAGCAGAGTGGTGCTCTTTGGGTAACAGAAGTGCTGCAATTACAAAATGTCACATGTTGTTCCTCCCGTTTCCCTCTGCTAACATGCAGGGCTTCGTCTTTTGCTGAAACAGACACTGACCTGAACTGGTGGTGATTCCTGCCAAATATGCAGGCACTGTTTTGCTACATTTTGGAATTCGGCGAAGTCCATGTGTCAGGCATTTACTTGCGCTCAGGAAACGAGTGCTCAAACCAAAGCCCTCCCCGCCCCCTCCTACCCCCAGTGCTTGGAATGCACAGAAACTTTTCAGTTTTTAATTAGTTTTAATATGATTAATGTTTGTAGCTGGGTATCTTGTTACACCCAATGTGCTTGTTAAAAATAAATAAAAAAACCCACAAAAAATATGAAAAGACAAAAGAAAAGGACCATTTAGATGTACTGATTTTAGTTATTAAGAAAACAAATTGAGACGGGGAGAAATAAACCCACCAAGAGAGCAATTATACAGTTAAACAAAAAGCTGTATTTGCTCACAGTGTTAACAGAGTTGCAGATAGACTATTGCTTGCCTGTGTGTGCTTAGGGGGGAAGACAAGCATGGGGAATTGGCAAGGTAAATAAAGGGGTTCTCCAGTACACCCCACACTTTCCAGTCTTCCAAAGACCAGCTAGGAGGAGGAGATGCTAAATGAAATGATGGATTCTTTCTATTCACTTTAAAAGCATAAAATAAATACAGAATCCCTTGGGGGGAAGTGGCCTTTATTTTTTATCAAAATAACATTAGTCAGGCTTTTGCCCCACAGCAGGAGCTGATGCTATCTGGAGTCCGTTTTATTCCACCCAAAATGTGTAAGAATAGGGGTGACTGGATAAACAGGCCCCAGGAGCTGCTGGCTGCTGTGCATGGAGCAAAGCTGCAAACAGAAAAGACATTTCAAGAAGAAAAAATGGGGTAAAGCAGAGAACAGCAAAATCTCTTGCACCCTTATGAGATCTTCCTCTCAAGTTTGGTCTTTAAACCTTTAAAACTTTATGGATGTTTTAAAAGAGCACCTCTGGAAGAATAATGCAAGGGCTAAGACCCAGCTACATAACTGGAACACTCATCTCTACAACATAGGAGAGCAGTGTGAGGAGATAGATAATTGCAAGTAAGGTGAGAGAAAAAAGAAGGAAAGGCTGAGTTTAGGAGTGATTTGAATCTTAAATATAGGACCAAAAGCAAAAATGGGGATTCAAGGATACCCACCCAGGCAGGTGGCTCTGCACTGTCTCATGTCACACTGGGTACCTCAGCCAGTGCATTATTCCAGGGGAAAAGTTGGTATTCTCCTGCCATCCAAATTCTCTCCTAATACCTGAAAACGTTCCCAGCCAAATACAGGTGAAACTAAATACGTCTATAAAAAGATTCAGTTTCACTGAATCAACATTTTCTAATAATCCTCAGAAAATCACAGTCCAGCATAATATTCATGAGAACAATGAATACTCAGGTCTGCACAGCCTAAGCACACATATACATTTATGTGATTCACTTATGACTATACTACTGACCTCTAATTCATTCCTTTACCCTTTTTCCTTCAGATGCATTTGCACACTGACAAACCATTTTCCTTTTAAATCAATTGGCCAGGAAAAAGGTTTCCTCCATCTGCAGAAATTCCTGTGCTTGCCATCCAATAAATTTACCCAGCTGTCATTGTGGAGTGACATGGCAAAACAGCACATTTGGTATGAGCCATGTGAGAAATTAACTGTATAAAAAATAACTTTATCAAGCATCTTTGACCTCTGCATATTAATCCTGCTCTCTGGGACTTAGTTTAATATTTCAGGGTCATAAGAAGTTCCAGAAATCTTTGCTTTTCTTCCTCCCCAGATTACTCCTAAGGACAAAGGCAGACAAAATCTATCCCAGAGAGGTTTTTGTATTAATAAAAATCATAACTTAAAGCCTGAAATATTTCAGTGTTGTAAATCAGAAAAGGTAACTAAAAGGAAAAACCAGTCCTTTCCCAACAGGTCCTAGTTCTTACATCTAGCTCTTAAAACTTCTTGAAATATCAAATTCCAAACTCTCAGTATTTTAAAGTTATTTTCAGGATTTTTTTATGGCTGCCTCCAAGGCCTTGGATAAATATACAGGTGTAAACTAACAGAGTTTAGAAGCAGATTTTTTTTGTTTCAATTTTTATAATGTAACTACTTTGAAAATATTTTTTCTGTTGGCACAATACATGCATCATATTTCATTAACAAAGTGCTGTGGTATAATAGTACTAATCATACCAGCATGGGATGACCCACTGTATTTTAATAATTAATAGTGTGGCTGACCCCAATTCACGCTGAAAAAACATCCTATCATAATGTATTCTATGTGTGTATATATATAAATATAAAATAAATATATAAGACTACTCTTCACCATTTAAACCCAATAATTTATTTCCATTTAGATCCTGAACAAAATGTACCATATTTATTTTCACTTTTTAGCAAGAATATGTGGCTTACTTCTAATCATCACATAAACTGAAGCAGTTAATAAGGTATGCAGTAATTTTAATTCAGAGCATTAATCCCCAAAGTTGCAATGCTCATGTGTTATTTTTTAGAAAGACAAAATAAGAGCAAACATACAAGAAGAACTAATACTGTAAACCTCTTGTTTTATACAAAGCTGAATTTCAGCCATAAATTTTGTGTTCAAGCTACTTCAGAATGTTTAGGAGGAAAGAGGTACTAGGGTTTTGACCAGTTCTTGGCTTTTATTCTTACTTTCTTGAATGAATAATCTATTAAGGAATAAAATTCTCCGCAGCTAACTCTTTGGAGTTTAGATTAAGCCTTTCAGCCACAGCTAAGCCTGTCTACCAGAAGCAGGTTTGCTAAACAGTCATAAATATTTCCTGGTTCATTTATGCAATATACAGCTTTGGGGGGATGATGGCTCATTTTGATTCTCAATCACTAACTCCCTACCCTACACCAGCTACATTCCCTGAGGCAGACCATATGGGACAACTGGAGGTCCAGCCACATCATTCACATCGCAGTGAAGATGCTTAGGTCCAGATTCTTCCTTCTACATGTCTGCAACTCATCTAAGCTTATTTTCTCAAGCTGCAAAATTACACAGCTCTTGTATCTGTCCTGTATAGTAAATGGAGAAAGACACATTGCTTCAATGTCCAACCCAGCCTACATAAACCAGACTTAAAATCCTTCTGGATTTTCCTCTCTCTCTTTCTCCCTTGACTGCAGAGAAAATCTAGAAAAACTAAGCTCTGGATTTTGGCCATTTAGTTAAACACCTAGATTTAGATAGATCTCTCTGCCTCTAAGGAAATTTCAGTGGAAAGAAAGCTTTGCTGAAAAATGGAAATTAACTTTTATGAGAATTTTATTGTGATCTTGTTCTTTTTATCCAGATCAGCTCTAATTAAAACCAATAACTTCACCTTTAGTCAGAAGCTTTGAGCTGTCAGGATAAGGATATCACAAGACTTCCTTAAGAACCCACTTAAATTCAAGCAACATTTCTAAGCTCAGTTGTGAGATCTCAAGATACTGCTTCATAGAGGAATATTTCCATGAACCATGCAGAACGTAGAAAGGACACACAGCTTTCTGCAAAGATGAGGATCTGAAATACATGGGCATATTTGTTTTATCAGCAGGAAAAACACAAGTGTGGGAACATGTGCCACACTTACTAGCCAGAGCTAGGCAAAGTGTCTTAACAAGTACCTTCCACCAAGACCTAGAAATTCTCCCTGAATCCAGCATCTCATTTTATGCATATGTTGGAGTTGAGGGATTTCTAAATAAATTACCCCTAAATTTCTAAATAAAAACCCCTATGGAAGAACACCCAAGATTGCCCTTTGGGACCATCCAAGAAGGAAGAAAAAGCATCTCAGGGAAACCGTTTTCACATCTGCTGTACACTAAGATGGTTCAGCTGAATGAACAAGGTAAAGTTATGCCTAAAAGAATCACTGCTGAATAGGCCATTTACCCATACTCTATCAATAACCTCTAGCTGCAAAACTGAAAATGGGACAGCTGGCAAGGTTGTTAGAGTTGTGCCATCGATTCTGAAGCAACATGAGCCCCACATTATTGCATGTGCGCATAACAAAATACCTCTTCCTGGTAGTTCTTCATAGAGCATTATTAACTGCCTAAGCAATACAGTGAGTCAGTAATGGCCTTCACTAGTCAGAAAAGACAACGGTCCAAACTCATGGTGCCCCCAAATGTCTCCAATAAGCCCAGAAACTTCAGTGTCAGCTAATGACCCAAACTGAAAGAGTGATGACACTGAATGTGACTTCTGAGCTAGTTATATGTTAATGCTGCTTGCCATTCTGTATGTAGTAATTGAAAATCACTAATTGCAGAGATGAACTGTCAGATGTTTTCAAAGGGTTTTTTCATCACAGAAGACCATGGTTTCTACAGAAAGATAGCTTTAGACATGAAAATTTCTTTGCTGAAGGGGTCCTCTCATTCAAAAGGGAGGGGAAGATTCAAAACACAGTGGGGGCGGGGGAGTTAAGAAAGCCAAAGAATGTTTCCGTATATTTGAAATTGCAGTTCCCTAAAAGATCAATTTAGAATAATTTCAAGAGAGAAAACTTATTTTCAAAAGCCATATTTTACACATCTCACACGAGTGACTACAGTTAGGGGGAACATCATAATGTCACAAAGCATAAACAACAAAATGAATAAAGAATCCAGCAATTTACAATAAATCTTTAAAACAAAGACTACAAAAAAGAGAAAATGAGCTCCAAAACAGTCTCACATTGAACCTAATCACTGTTCCACCTAACCAGTAAGAAGAAAGTGATCATGAAAAGTGGTTTTTATGCATTTCTTGTACTAGCATTTTTGAACAAAAGCTGAAACTAATGCTCAAAGTATTTCTCAGAACAATCTGAAAAAAAAAAACAACAAACCACCATATACTAAATCTTGAGATGATCCCTTTTTATCCATTATTATTTAAATTAGAAGACATGTGTATGTCCTAGGATTCAGAGAAGACAAATTATATATTTAATTATATAAGTGTGTGAAAATTAGAGTGGGTTAGGAGCTTCCTGGCAAAACGTCATTTTTTCAGAAATGTTGACTGATCAAAACAGAAGTTAAGCAACTTTGGTTTAATTATAAAAAAAAGTTGGAAGTTTTGGCAACTCTCCCAACTCAAAGAAGCCATAGAAAAAATGTTTGAAGATCTGATTCCATATTTTTTAATTGGAAACAATATTTTATTATTAAGATAACCTTTGATTAGTGTTTTTAATTCATAGGTAGTAAACAAAGTCCTGGAAAATGAAACTCTGTGCTATCAGAACTTCCCCACTATCAGTTTCGGCACAAGCTCGTTTACATTCAGGTCTGTCTCGTCCAAGCTAGTGCAAACATGATTTAAAAAAAGAATTTAAAAAAGAGGTCTGTGCCTTCAGAACGCATTGTTTGCAAAAACAAAACATGATGAACAGATCTGACCACAGACAGTGTGAGACCCTACTGGATTTAGAGAGAAGAAAGTGCTTTTCAACCTAGAAAAATTCACCTGAAGTCCTGTTTTCCAGCTCTGTCCAGTCCCTCACTTTCAACTTCTTCCTTCACCTGTCTTGCTGCTCACACCTTCTCAAAAACATGCATCATGAGGAATGAGTCTGCACCCAGGTTTCTACTGCTGAGCAACTGGTATCTAGGAACAGGGCATGGGGTCTGTACAGACTGCAGTCAATGGAGACATGGAGTCTGCATGTGCCTCACATCACCCTTGATTACAAAACCACATCAAACTCCCTCACATCATGAGTGCTGGCTATGAAAATGCATTTTAATACATCAAGCTAGACACTGAAAAAAGCAGAAGTTAAAAAAAAGCTAAACTTGCATGAAGAATGCTTTGAAAAAACATCACTTCATTCATTTCCTACGATTTCACAACTTTTTAAACAAAGTATGAAGTATATTCCAAATAAAGTGTTTTCTCTTTGGGTCAGAATTGTTTATAAGCATCACCTTCATCTCATCTAAGAATAGATTGCTGAAGCAGTAATACTACTTAGAATATCCTGCTTTGAAAGGGCAGTAGAAGCTGGCCCTTGCCATGAATTGCCACCATCACTAATGAAAGTGGCTAGCTGGAAGGCTAACGAGACCTCTCATCAGTGAATGTTAATGGAGAGGAATCAACCTTATATGCAATAAGTGAACAATCAGGTAATGGAGTCAAGGAACCATATAGGCAAGGTGGAAAATAAATGCCAGGGACTTGAGAAATCTAATCAATGCCTGATTAAGCTAATTGAAGCCTGGCCACTGAAAATTAATGATTCGGAAAATTGCTCCCAGAACAGAAAAAAACAAAGATTGCTGGATCTCACATGAGAGACAGAAGGTTCAAATGTGAAAGCAGTTATCAGGAGATTAATATATGGTACATAGGGTACACAAAAGTTTGCTATCTATATCACCTCTCACTACATTAAGTATATTGCTTCCCTGCAGCTTCTAGGCCCATGCACCTACCAAGTCTCTGAAGTCCATTAATTTGATTTTTTAAAATATTTTTTAACTGTAAGAATAAAGGGAACACTAATGCTGAAAAGAGCAGTAATGTTCTAATTACTTCAGAATGTCTTCCCTTTCAACTTCAGCGAAAACAAAGGGCCTTCATTTAAATCAGAAAACAAAAGTAGGGATGCTGAAAATAGGTACAGCATGAAATGCAAAATACACTTTAGCATGTGCTTAGGTACAATTGTTCTAATCATAATCATCAGGGTTCTCAACTAAAGGCTCCTCTAAAAACCCTTATTGAACTGGAGGGCTTTTTTTTTTGGTACCTATCACTGAAGGTTTCCTGGATCCCTATGGGCTATTCCTGGGATCTGCAAGTGGTCTTTTAAAAAGAAAAAAAAAAAAGGAAAACAAGCCTAAGATCAGAACACTTGCACTTATTACTCAGAGCCTGCAACTCTACAAGGAATTTCTCAAGGTACTACAAATCAAAAAAGGTTGAACACCATTAGGCAGGCAGACCTTTGGCACAGAGAACTGCTGAAGCCTGTGGGTAGCCAGACAGGCAGCCTGAGTTCAGCTCCAGGCACTAGTAACTGAGGAACTTCACTGAGCAGTGATACTCAGGTTTTAAAAGCCATTAAGAAGTAAAAATAGTTAAAATTGTGCTCTTCAATATGTAGTGCTTTTCTTAGGCCAAGAGATCCCAAACCAAATTCTTGTGGTTTCCATGGAGTTCTGCTAAGCTGTGAAAAGTAGATTGTGGACAGCACACAGAAGCATATCAAATATTACTATAATTCATCCATTAAAAGTCTGATGAGAAGAAAGTGCATGCTTTTACTAGTAGTCATTTCATTCATAAATTTATTTTGAATTCTTGTATCACCTGCACATTCATTTGAGATGTTCTCTAATTGCACACCCATTTTTAAAAGCCATTGAAGGTGTGATAGTAGTCTTTTGGCATTTAAGGATCACCACTTTAAAGCAACTCTGATTTTATTCGACCATTGCAGCCAGCTTTGTTAGTTCCTCCTGAAGTTTGTTCACATTTCTTTGACCTTAATTA
Source organism: Agapornis roseicollis (assembly GCA_002631895.1). Classification (NCBI taxonomy): domain Eukaryota; kingdom Metazoa; phylum Chordata; class Aves; order Psittaciformes; family Psittacidae; genus Agapornis; species Agapornis roseicollis. The sequence continues at coordinate 80,425 of NDXB01002560.1, forward strand.
AATTATTTGGGAGCATATGCAGAATTTAATCCTCATTGGTCTTCCGTGCTCCAAATTATTAGTAAATAGACCAAATGCTACCCATATATGGGACCCTGAGGTACTTCAAAGTTTTTTTTTCCCCTGAGAAAAATGAACTATTTTTTTTTTCTGCTCCGTACTCTTTTATCCACACTGAATGTTACTTTCTAAGAGCACTGCTTTGCTCAGAACATCAAAAATGCTGAAGCATTACCACGACTAACTTAGACATACCTTGATGATTAATGGTGCACTTGCATGCAGTTAATATGCAGCTAAAGAGATCCCCAAAGCTGGCTTAATGTGACACTGCGAAGCAAGTCAGCAGTGAAACAGAGGAAATGGGTGGGGTTTAGGCATCAATTCAGCTGAGACAGACATTCTGTCAGGGATTATAAATCCTATCAGAACAAAGGGAACAAAAAATTCACTTCTTGGAATTTCAGAAATTCACTGATTTGAACATCTATTTTGAATACAGACAATGTAAGCTCAAACCTGTCTTCTGCACTGATTCAGAAGGAAGACATGAATTTAAGTCTTCTACCTCCTCTTGCCACCTTTTTAGGGAAATCTATGTGGTTTTGTTTCCTAAGATGTCACTTTCAGTTGTATCAGTGATTACATACACAAATGTACTTTATCAACTGTCTTTCATTCATCTAATGTACCTTTTATATATTCAAAGAATTAGTAAGATACAATATTCCTTTACAACATTTGTGCAATTTTTCCCTACCATATCATCAAACTGTGTTTCTGGAATTTTTTTGTAACTGTATTTTTAATCATTCTGTCAGTGAAGTTGCCAATAGCTGAAGTAAGCCATACAGGTCTGTAATTCTCCAGGCTATTATTGAGGCTTTTTATAAGTAGAAGTATAATATTTGCTATCTTCCAATACAATTGCTGACTTAAATAAGAGAATGTGTACTTTATTATTGTATTTAGCAGCCATTTTGCTCTTAAGTTCATTAACATGCCTATTCATGCTCCAGCCATCTTGTTGCTCCCCTTAGCTCACTACCTTTGGACTCTTCAGCAATTTAGACTGTCACCTTCCCGATGAAATTCCTTGACCTGCCAGTTGTCAAAATACCACCTTTTCCTTAAAAAGAGATCTTTGCTTCAGGACCTGCCTTGACTTAATCTGTCAGCTACCACTGCTCTCTTGTTTGGGGTAATGTTTGTCATGGAAATAGAAAAACATACATCGTGTTGGTAATCCTTCTCACTTACAGCAACTTCTGCCATGTCCCTAACATTCTTTGAGCAGAGGCCTCTGCAGTGACTTTACACTGAAAATAAAGCAGAAGAGAAAACTAAATCAGCGCTCCCTCCACAGTGGACAAAGTACTGTACTATGCAGGAGCAGAGCTCAAAGGTTATTCCTAGGCAGTAGCCTAGGAAAGGCTCTCCCCTCTATTTGTATTTGTCTGTTTGCATTCTTCATTTCCGATAAGTTACTGCCATGAATTAAAATACCTTCTTAATTACCAGTGCATCGAAATTATCTTATTTATGTCTGACCTTTACTGTTGATTTAGGAGAACACCAGGTCAAAAGCCAGCTAAATGTACTGTTCTGAAATAACTAAGAAAAGCATTTTATGCTGAGCTGTTATAAACTCCTTTCTCTAGACTGCAGTCCTCTTTTCTATTCTGCCAAGTGCTATTGCACAAGAAACCCTTCCCTGAAAATACTGATCATTTCAAGTAGATTTACAATAGATCTACATCACTTTGTAATTTTCCTTTGGAAAACTATCAGCTTTATTTCCTAAGTATGGTAGCCTTCCCCAACTGGTGTAACGCTGAATTTGAGCAAGAAAGGCCCTATTCCAAATCAAGTTCAACATCCACCAGCTCTTTATAAAGACAAGCATTATTCCCCAATGCAATCACAAGCCTTATTGCAAAAGGCCCAAAGGAATCTCACTGTGTTAGTACTATATTAAACAATTGTTTTCATAAAGTCTTCAGCCTTCAATATTCCTAGAATATTCTCAGCATCAAGTTCTTAAGTGTTCACAAACAGAAAGTATAAAAAGGCAGAGACACGATTGAATTAAATTTACCTCTTGAATTCCATAAGGTGCACAAGTCCATGCAACCAAATGGGATGCATCTGCAAGTCCTGAGGGAACTGGCAGATGAAGTGGCTAAGCCACATATTTGAGAAGTCATGGGAGTCTGGTGAAGTTCCCTCTGGCTGGAAAATGGGAAACTCCACCCAATTTTTAAAAGGGAAAAAAAGCAGACCCAGGGAACAAGCCAATAAGTCTCACCTTGGTGCCCAGCAAGATCATGGAGCAGATCCCCATGGAAAAATATGTAGAAAATAAGGAGGTGATCGGTGATGCCCAACATGGCATCACTTAGGGGAAATCATGCCTGACAAATTTGGTAGCTTTCTACGATAGGGTTGCAGCATTGGAGGGTAAGGGAAAAGCAACCGAGATCATCTTCTGGACTCATGCAAAGCATTTGACACTGTTCTGCATAACATCCTTGTTTTTAAATTGGAGTGGCATGGATTGATGGATGGACCACTTGGTGAACAAGGAATTGGCTGGATGATTGCACTCAGAGAGCTACAGTCAACAGCTCCAAGTGGAGACCAGTGATGACTGGCATTCCTCAGGGATCAGCATTAAGAACAGCACTGTTCAACATCTTTGTCAGTGACATGGACAGTGGGATCCAGTGCACCCTAGTCAAGTTTGCCTATGACACCAAGCTGTGTGGTTCGGTTGATACGCTGGAGGGAAGGGCATCCAAGAGGGACCTTAACAAACTTGAGAGGTGGGTCAGTACCAACCTTAGGAAGTTCAACCAAGCCAAGTACAAGGTCCTACACTTGGGTTGGGGCAATCCCAGGCACAGCTACAGGCTGGGTAGAGAAGAGATTCAGAGCAGCCCTGAGGAGAATGACTTGGAGTGTCAGTTGACAAAGAAGCTCAACGCAAGCTGGTAGTGTGCGCTTGCAGCCCAGGAAGCCAAGCATATCCTGGGCTGCATCAAAAGGAGCATGACAAGCAGGTCAAAGGAGGTGATCCTCCCCCTCTCCTTTGCTCTCATGAGACCGCATCTGGAGTACTGTGTTCAGTTCTAGGGCCCCCAGCGTAAGGAGAACATGGACCTATTGAAGCAAGTCCAGAGGAGGCCCGTAAAGGTGACCAGAGGGCTGAAGTACCTCTCCTATGAATACAGGCTGAGAGAGTTTGGGTTATTCACTCCATAGAAGAGAAGGCTATGAAGACCTTATAGCAGCCTTCCAGTATCTAAAAAGGACCTATAAGAAATCTGTGGAGAGACTTTTTTACAAGGGCATGTAGTGACAGGACAAGGAGCAATGGCTCTGAACTAAGAAAGGGTACATTTAGATGAGGTATTAGGAAAAAAATTCTTACTGTGAGGTTGGTGAGACACTGCCACAGATTGCCCAGAGAAGCTGTGGCTGCTCCATCCCTGGCAGTGTTCAAGACCATGTTGGACAGGGCTTTGAGCAACCTGGTCTAGTGGAAGCTATCCCCAGCCATGGCAGGGGGTTAGAACTGGGTGATCTTTCAGGTTCCTCCAACCCAAAACATTCTGTGATCCTGTGATTCTATGAATTCACATAAGTGCATACAATTTTTTTTTTTCACAATTCAGTTAATTCCAATCAGATTTAACAATGATTTAGCAAACTACAGAAGTGTGTATATTGTGCAGATACTGTGGGTGCACAACAGTAAGATGTTTACATGGAATTTTAAAAGAAAACTTTAAAAACTGGAAAAACATATGCCATATTAAAGCTGAACTATTTCTGTTCACTACAGTAAAAATCAAACACTGTATTAGAATTAGACAGTGAATGCACACATAAATACTATGCCATATAATAAAAGGATGCTTTTGTTAGATTACAGTGAATTTCTTATAGTCCTTACCCACAACTACACTGAGTGAACAAGTGTAAGTTGCAGCTCAAGACCAGGCATTCCGGAAGGAACCCTCTGAAAAACATAGATTTATTATATATATCTTCTTATTTATATTTATGTACTTTTATTCCATGCAACAATCACAAAATGCCATTCATGAAATGCTATCTCTGTGCTGACTAATAAGATCATTTCTCTATCTCTTTTTTAGCTCTTGTCATTCCCCTTTGTCATTCACCAGTCACAAGAAAATAGGCCAAGAAGGAGTGGAGATAAGTAACCTAAGTAAAATAAATCTACTAAAAAAAAAAAAAGGCAAGTGCATGCATATATTTGTTAGAAGAGAATACCTCCAACTACAATTTTTGTCTATCTTTGCCAGACACACAAAGAACAATATTCAGGTTTATCTGTAAACAAGTGAATAGTTAAAATCAGCCAGCTCTGGATATGTAAGCAGCCTTATCTAGGTCCAGTGAGTTCAGCTTTTAGGGAAGGTCATATTTTCATGTGTTGGTACACAATGGAGACTTGATGCTTCAGGTAAGAGTTTCAGGGATTTACTTGAACCCACACAGGAACTGAAATACAAGTATTAGATAATTATTAAGCCCATGTTACACCTGAATCAGTAAAAGATAAGTTTCCAGTCTGAATTCATCTTTTCCCAAAAAAGAACAGACTCTCTGAATCTTTTAACAATTTCATGGTGTATCCCAATGTTACCACAAGTCTTGAGAGATAAGGGTTTTCCTCTGTTAAGAAAATCAAGTTATTAAATTGGTCAAAGATGACTGTACCTGAAACATATTCAAATCTCCTTTATTAATTACCGTAGGAATTTAGTTTGAGAGTAACATATAAAATTTTGCTCAGTTTTCACAGATAAAATATATTAGGTACAAAAATTCCTAGGATTTTAATTTAGTAAAACCCCAACAGGACTTAACTGAGCAAGTTATTCTCTGTACAGAGAAGAGCTCTGCAGGACTGATTCATTCTTTTACAGTGCATTAGTTTAATCACCTAGGAGATTTCTAACAGATGATGAAATATAAGCAGGAGCAGGAACTTCAGTTATCTTTGGATGAATATATTTAGTTTCACATTTTATCCTAGCACCAAGCAAAATAAAACAGTCTAAATACACTTCAGTTTCATCCACACAATATATTTTAGTTTTGCTGGATTTAAAAATGCAGAACCAGATATTGTTTATTAATGCTGCAGTTAAGTTCTGGTTCTCCTATTAATAATGCTCTTGAAATAGAAGCCTATATGTTTTGGGGTGGGTTTTTTTTCTTTCCTTTTATCATTTCTTGACTTACAGTAATTGCAAAAATATTTGTTTAGAATAGACAATGTGAGTCAAAGTAACAATTACAACAAATTATAGAGCAACCTTCTGTTATACCCTATTCCTTTTTTTTATGATTTGTTGTATTATACACATTCCCAATTATCAAGGAATAATCCAGGGAGACTCTGAAGATATAGTGACAGATTGTTAACAGCTCAAACAAAAGTGAACTCTAATGAGCAGACAAAATCAACAAACAAAAGTACAAAAACCTGTTTTCCCTATTCAAAGAATATTCTTTCCTGGTAAGAAGATACTGGATCAGGCCCAAACAGTATAAAAATAAATCCAGAGCTGATAATAAAAAAGATATGATAACCAAGTTAATAAAGGAAAAGTGCATAAAAAGAGAATGAATGTTCAGTGCTACCTTGTCTATTCCCACTTTCTCAATGTCTCTAGAAGAAGTAAATGTATTTTGCTCTATAAAACCCCATACTTTAATAAATCATGCCAATGTTTTTATTAAAAATGACCCTCCAAAGTTACTGTTTTTCAATCCCTTATTGTCGTCATCCTTTGTGTTTCTGCTTTGTAATTGTAGAATTATTCATAACAAATACCTCAGTGGTTAAAATTATATACTATGTAATTTTAAAATCTGTGGGTAGAAATACATAACTGGGTGCTAACATGCAGAGGTATACCCAGGGGAGATAATATGCAAACAAATTTGACTTGCAAAAAAGTTTTGTGATATAAAGCTCAGGAAGTTCTTGATCCATACTGGAAGATGTAGCAGCAAATCTGTACCTCCTACACTTTCCTTCCCATTCCACATGATGCTGTCAGTGTCAAAAGTGACCCAGTCAAGGGTCCTCCCACCAACATATTAGATGACTGTGCCATGAAGTTATCATGGTTTTCACTGAAGTGAAGGTCTTCCCTGAACACATGCTGGGAAGTGAGGAAAATTCTTTCCTATCTGGCTGTATAAAGTGACTTGCAAAGGAGGTCTGAATACAGAGACTGTAGGGATTTCATCAACAGGTGGAAGACAGACATATATTTTGTTGCCTTAATTCCCAGGATCAGTATATTATAATATATCATTCTCTACAACTTTGTTAATTTGAGTCCAATACTGCTTTTCATTGTTGACAAGGAAAGCTTTGCCATCAGCTTATTATGCAAATCAACCTGTAACTGTTAGTTACAAAGTTAGATCAGTTCCTTCCCCTCATAAAATCAAATGGTCTATGCATGCAAAATATAGACAGATCTGACCTATTTGATCCTGTTGATCTCTGTACATTTAAACAGCAGCTGTGCATGGAGAAGTCTAAATTAAGGACACAACAGCAGCAGCTAATACAATAAAGAATCAATTCAAATATTTATTAAGGTGGACTGTGAGAAAAACAGGAAATTCATGACCTTGTTTCAGTGTACACATTTCTCTGAAATGTCTTCCAAGGTGACTGAAAAATAAAATGTTTGGTACTAAGTATGTTCAGAATGCAACCTGCACACAGGAATAGAACACCATGTTAAAATGGAAGGAAGAGCATATACTGCTACACATAATGTAGCAGACACACTTCTAGTAAATAAACCTCCATCTGGAGCTCCAGGTTTAGGAACCGGATACTGAACTTTGGAAGAATAAATTACATTCACTTTTAAATATTTTCACAGACAATTTTCACACTGATATAAGAATTATGTAAACATCTGCTAAAATAAATCACTGGTATTTAGATTGCAAGCTGTCTGGAGTAGACACTGACTTTAACTTTATAGTTGCAGAGCACCCTGTGCCATGCACCCTGTCACATGGCACATCCTGTTATCTGTTTCACTGCAGCACTCAGTGGAAATGGGGATCCCAGTTCATAGGTCCTTAAAATGCTTGCATACTTTTTAAGATATTAAACCTGCCAGAAGACCTTGCACACTAATTAAACATTGCAGAGTGCAAGAGAAATTAAGATTCCCATTCTACAGTCATAGAACTAATGCTCCAGAGGCTAGTTATACAATTAAGTCAAGGGTTCCTTGACACATGTCACAAAACCATTTATACAACCAGAAATCCAAATAAGCTTTTGTTATTGTGATTTTCAGTACAAATTGTGATGGGGAACAAAAGATACACTACTTCAGTGCATCTGCATACAATTTATCTTAGTTGAAAAAAGTAATATTCAACGCTTACCACAAGGAAATGAATGCTGGGGCTGGCCAGAGTTAGGTTAACAAGATGGTTACATGCCTCTTTAGGTTTCTGAGCCTAAGATTTAAGATGCCATTTGAACATTCAGTGCTTAAAAACATCTACTTCTTCCACTGCTAAAGTCAACAAGGTGCTGTTCAGTGGATGAACAGCCATCTAAACTGTGACCAACCAGCCCAAAAAAAATTCACAAAGGAGAAGTACTTCAGTCTCCCTCTCAGGAGCCACATCAGTAAACAGCAACACATAAAGAACAATTCTGGATGCTCCTCTCATTAACAGCTATGGAAGCTCTGCTTCAGAGATTTCACTGTTATATGACCATCATAATTTCCAAACACAAAGATCACATTGAATCTCCAACCTTTTTGTTCGGGCTTTTCCATTTTGCAAAAAATATGTAAATATTTCTGAGTATAAACTGGAATGCCGCATGTCCCATCTCCACAGATGAAGAAAATCCATTATTGAGCTCCCAGTGTTTGGGCTCTCACTTCAAAGCACACCACAGAGGATGAACAAAACAGGACAGTCACAGAAGGATGCATTTTAACAGCTTCATCCACATCTAAGTGCCATGTTTAGAAAATTGGTCATCTGACAGTCTCTAAGGAATGACTTAGAATGAAATGAGGCTCAAGGCAGAAAGGTGCCTACGGAAAACTGATCGAAAATATCAAGCACAGGGATTTTGGTGGACTTCACGCTATCTGAATATGACCCATATCATCTGTCTTTCTGTAACATCCAGCTACTTAGAAGGTATGCCTGTGTCATGTAATGAACCCAAACTAGCTAGTACTTTCACAGAGAGCTGTACTGCATGACATGAATACATCAGATCAGGTCCCAAGACAGCGCAATCAAATTAGTATAGAATATGGATCTAGTTAGTAAGTCCTGCCCTTCAGCAGGCAAATATAAAACCATATTAGCAGTGTTACACTTTGGGCATAAGACATTAATAGGGTTATACTATCTGGGCATCTCCACATCACATCCTATTCTGAAATATAATGTGCTAACTCCTATCTTGCATATTCTTTTCACCCTTTTTTTGTTTGTTTTAATACCTTTGGCTCTCCAGCAAGCACTTGTATCCCAGTGTCTGCAGAACACTTGAAGAGCAAACACACTGTATTTTAAAACCTTGGGGCCCAACTTTAGGAAATTGTCTCAATCCAAATATGCTTTGCTGAGTGCAAATTCAAAGCCTGGAGCAAGGTCCACTGGGTAATGAACCTCAGGGGCTATTAATCCACAACCTACTGTTTGTGAATGTGCAGGATACTGACTCAGTAGAAAAAATAATTTTAAACATCTGTGGTATTCTTCCAATTCCAGATTAATTACACCACTCAGATTGTAACGTTAGCCAGAAATTTCAAGTCTCTCCACTGCTATGTTGAGAATGCTGTGTTTTCCTTTGTGCTTATCACTGCTGTGCTACAGTAGGAGGCTTCCTGCCTAACACAAGCTTATATTCAGTTCTGTGTCCTACATTTATTCCACAGCTCACCTTGCCTGCGTTTTCTTTCTCTCTTTGTCTGAAGTCCTTCTGAAAGTCTTTGTTACAGAGCATCAATTATTATTATTACTTTTAAGACAAAGGGTGTGTACATACCCTCACATCACTCCATCAAAATGGTGATATAAATGAAAATCTAAACAGGCTGTTTAATCCTTTTGAGAAGCTAATAATTATTTTCAATCAGCAAAGACTATTCTGCCATTTCAAAGAATAATTAATGAGAGCAAATGTGTTTGTAATTTATTAGCAGCAGCGGGGGGGCAGGGGGGAACAAGTTAGGAATGGAAGACATAGCATCAACATCTGATGATGTGATGGCTCTTCTGCTCCATACATAAGGCTGCCTCTTTGTTGATTTATACTCTGCACAGTGATACTGAGTGCCTGGGTTTTATTCATGAATGGCTTTGCAGTAATTTTTTGTAGAAGTGTCACAGGAGAAAGAAATCCACGAGTATGTACCTCTTCCACAACACTCACTCACACATCAATATTCATCAATGTATGCTTCTCTAAGAACAGAAGTATTTCACAATAAAACAGGAGGGAAAAGGCAAACAAGCAGAAGGAAAGCAGAAGATTGACTGAACTGAGATAGGAGGAGCATTAAACCCCTCTATCATAACACCTGGTGAAATAACTTTATGGCCTACACTCAGCATGGTGTCTGAGAACTCTGCAGACTTAGTATGCAATTTCATCTCCAATAACACCCTTGAAAGAAGACAGTACGTCCATATCACAAACAGGAAACCAAGGCATGCCAGGGATGAAAATTTCTTAAGTAGTGTTGTACTTTATCTGTTCACTTAGTTGCCTAAATACTTCTAAAATTTGACAATACTTCTAAAATTTTACTCTAAAGGTTAGATTCCCCCCGCAGAGGACTCTGACAATTAAATGGGAGTTTATGTACCTAGACAACCCACCTGAGAGCAGCCAGACTCAACTGTCATTTTGCATTGAAAGTGCCTTGCTTCTCCAACACAAAGCTTTCCCCCAGTCTAAGCTGCAATGAAACCTAGAAACTAGAAAAGCAATTCCTATATCTAAATCATGTAAGCATTGCATTTCCCAAACAAATTAATGCATGCAGCATTTCCAAAAGCACAAAAATACAGCCTAAGATATTGCACACACATTTTACTTGTTTTAGGGCCAGCAGTGTCTGCAATATGGACAAATACAGAAAAGCCTCAAAACCCAAAACAGTAACATTCTTGCATGCAAAAAGACATCTGTGGGAATACTGAACTTGATACCCAGTCATCCCTGAATGGATGCTGTATCACTCCCAAACAACAGGACCAAACTGGAATTGGCTGAAGCCTCTAACCCTCACTACCATCCCAAAAGGGTATTTGTTAGCTGAAATCAGTAGCAGCACCACTGGAACCCTTTTTTTGAAGTTGGGTTGCTATGCAGAAAGAAAAGCAAAACTGAAAGAACCAGAAGGAAAAATTAAGCACAGTATTATAGCGTTATAACTTGTCTTTCTCCCTTTTTGTAGTCCTAGAATCTTGTTTTCTTACTTTGTTTTCAATTTTGTATTAATGTAGAGGAATGAGGGGGAAACCAATCATGAACCATTTTATAAATAAGCAATTATTCTCAGCAATTTAGCGCTTGAGAGACCCCACCTGGAGCACTATGTGTAGTTTGGGGCTCCCCAGGACAAAATAGACATTTGCAAACTGAGAAGTCCAATAAAGTTAGTGGAGCACATGACATATGACAAGAAGTTGTGGAAGGTGGATTCATTCAACCCAGAGAAAAGGCTAAAGGAGAGTCTAGTTTCTGTTTTCAACTTCCTAAAGGGGGGGAAAAGAGCCAGAGAGAAGATTGCTGAGCTTCTTTTCAGCATTGCACAGCAGAAGGACAAGAGACAATCCTCAAAACTTACAGCATGAGAGACTCCAATTATCATAGAATCACAGAATAGTTTGAGTTGAAAGCGACCTTAAAGATCATCTGGTTCCAACCCCCCTACCATGAGCAGAGACACTTTCCACTAGACTATGTTGCTCAAATCCTCATCCCCAGTTATACATCAAGGGAAAAAGAAATCATAAGAAGTGTGATCAAGAAAAGGAACAGGCAACAGGCTCACAAAGGGGTTATGAAACTTCCATTCTTAGTAATATTCAAAGTTTTCCTGGGCAAAGCCCTGGCAACTTGAACAATGTTAGCACTGCTTTGACTAGGTGACCTCCAAAGATCCCCTCTAACCTAGCCCATCCTAGACCTTCTTGTAACATGATAATTAGGAAGAAACAAGTTTGCACTAATGCAAGAGTAAAAAGGATATGACACACAGGTTAACTTCCAGTTCCTAAATTTATATTCACATTTTGAGGAAGTAATGCCTTAGTTGATGAGCTGTGTTTTCCAACTTCAGCAACAGTTCTTGCACAAAGGAGAAATGAATGACATATCATAAAAGTTTTCTGAGCAGTCAGAAAAAAATTAAGATTTATCATTCCAAATAAATTCACCTTGCAAACAAAAAAGGCAGACATAACCCATGTAGGCACTGAATTTGGCAGCATTTCAGGGATCATATTTTTCTAAGGATAAACCAGTCTCGTAGCATTTTGCCTGTATGTTAGACACAGATATGCTTCCTTCATCAACTATCAAGTGGCATGCATGGCTTCTAGTTCTGCCTCATTGTTACTTAACCAATCTATTTACAGTGAACAACACAAGCAAAAACCTTTTGGGGGGGTTTGTATGACACATTATGAATCACAATTTTTGGCCCTTCTTTTACATTGCAGGGTACTGACCACAGCTGGAAGCAGAACACAGTACTCCTCAGATCAATGGTCTGCTCTGATACGACAAATTCTATGTTTTCATTCTGTTCCCTTTGATGTCTCTCTCTCTTCTCAAGCCTCATCTTGTTTTTATTCTATACATTGTATTTGGCTGATTTAGACTACAAAGTCTTGCAGAAGACGCTGGTTTGAACAAGACTTCAAAAAATGGCTTAGTACATCTGGATACCTCAAGTTGAGTGACACTTTAATATAGCTGGATTTTTCCAAAATGATGGACACCTGCTCTTTGAAAATCAGTCTCCTCTTAAGTTGTATGAAGATAAGCACCACAGAAGTGATGCATCTGAAACTAATAGATACTTCTGAGAAATCCTGTGACTTTACCATGATTGATAGCACACCGTGTGCATATACAGCATCCTTTCAAGAAAGAGCCTCATGTCTGGCTCAAGGATAACAGCATCACTGATTTCATTGCAACTACCTCTCATAGTGCACCAGTATACTAATATATTCTGAATAAATGAGAAGAGCACTAAATTTTTAATAAGCAGTGTTCCACCTGTCTCAAGATAATGAAAGAATGTAAAGCTGTTCTTACAACTTTACAGAAAGCACAAGTAATTAGGCACTATTGGCACCTATAACCTGGAGCTGATCACACCACCACTTTATGCAGAAAGGGGAATATTTTTTTTATGGATCTATTCTTTCTAAAAGAAAATTATTTGTTGTCGTTACATTGTTCAGGGGAGCAGGACAAGGGAAAATGAAGATCATTCTGAACTCCCACTGTTCCATAAGAATACTAGGACCCTATGGGTAGGAGAAGAAACCTAAAAAGCCAGTACGTGGGCTTACGCTCACCTTCCACCTAAGAGAATACTTCTGCCACAAAAGACAGTGCCCAGTTTCTGAACTTTCAATAATGACTTAACTCCTCCATCTTATGACATGAAGATCTAGAGTGTTTTCCATACTTCATTCCTATTATGTTGGCAGGGGAATGACAAACAATAGTGGAGTTTCATGCCCACCTCAGCAAAAGCAGACCGCCCTTTAACAAGTCTCTTGTTCTGCCTTATAGTTTGAAACAGCTTGTGTGCATTATGGATGAAATGAAAACTCTTTGCTAATAGACAAAGTACATCGAACAGCCTGTGACAGGACACTCACATGCTTCTCCCATCTAGTCAAAATGGTATCACATTTCTCTTGTCTGCATTTGAAATACAACTTCCTCCCACAAGAACGTATGTGTGAATGATGATCGTGCAGCTCACACCAGATTGTGACACCAGGCTAGTGCAAGTTACATTTATGAGGCAGGATGAGTATTCATCATCCTGCTGCCTAATAAAATCAAATATGTGAATAAATCAAATGCTAATGAAGATTACTATAATCAGAGTATGGATTATAAAAAGACAGTGCTTCCAATTGACCAAGTTGTGAAAAAAGAACCACCTTGCAGGTCTGCAAGTGTCCTGATGCTGCTTAACTGATCATGCAGAACTGCTGTGGAGGATGAATTTAGGGGACCTGCTGGCAGCACCAGCTCTGTTCATGACGTTGTGGCCCTCTGACCCCTGGATAGGTCAGACAGAACTCTTCAAATGTGAACTAAAAGCAAAGATCTTACTCTATACACTCAAAATGCCTAACTGGAACTACAGTACAGCATTTTAATAGTAAGGGAATAAAGATAAGAGGGGATATATTAAATCTGGTTCTACATATCACTCCAAGCACATTTATCCTGGTTTATAAGAATGCAAGAAGGAACACAAACCAGCTTACTGAAGAGATTAAAATTATGTTTTCAAAAAAAAAAAAATCACTATAAAAAGTGGAAAGGTAGTGAAAGAGGCAAGAGGATGAAATGGGGACTCATCTCTGTGAGTTATGTAGGGCATGTATAAGAGGAATCACTGAGACAATGGGTAAAGGGCATGGCAGTGCAAACAATATGATGTAGGAATACTGAACACTGAACTAACAGAGACCTTGACAGGGACATAACAATGTCTGAGGATCTGTAATGGGTTTTTTCAAAGGCCAGCATTAAAATAAGTAGATAAGGAATATCCTAAAATATAGTTTAAGTGTATTGGAGAATAAGAGATAAAGATAGTGGTATAACATCTGCCACCAATTGAACAATAAAGACATAAGTGAATCCAAATGAATAAGAACTCAGAATGCTGTTGGTCCTAAATGGTTGACATGTAGCAATATTCAGTGATGAAGAAAACAAGTTGGCACAAATAAGAAACCCATGCTATCATAAACGGTGTATCAATACATTAAACACCTATTTTTGCCTTACATGTAAAAAAAAAAAAAAAAAAAAAAAAAAAAAAAAAAAAAA
>NDXB01002562.1:2504-15332 GCA_002631895.1 Agapornis roseicollis
AAAAAAAAAAAAAAAGCCCAATAATTAAAAGACCTGGGGCTTGAACCACTGGGTCCCACATCTCAGCTGAGTTCCTATATCTCACATTTTTCCCCTTAAAAGGAAACTATCATTAGATTATGGGTGTCGACTTTATTGGCACACACATTATATTAAACATTGTATCATTAATAACACTGCTAATGAGCATACATTAATTCTTTATATCTCCATAGGAGGAGGAGACACACTGCCGTTGCTGATAATTGACAAATATTTGAATATGTAAACTCTTGGATAGACAAGATATAAATATTACTTGCATTAATTACTATTAATTACTATTAATTTTATGAACTGAAACATTGTAAATTCAGCTTAGGCTAAAAAAAATGAGGTCACTGAAAGGTGAACCGTGCCATATCTCTTTTGCTCTTCAAATGCATGTGGAATTCCTTATCATGTCTATGGATAAGGTTAATGTTGTCCACAGTGTTGAACATCGATAGTTCTGTTCACTGAAGGTAAAAACACTAAGTGTTCTCCATCATTATTCCAAGAATGAAGTCATAAATGTTTGTGTTTTTCTGAAATACCTGTCTCACACTTAGGATAGTAGCATTTGGTTATCATGAGAGTCCATATCATGTAGCCATATTGTTCTGTGGCTGCATAAATTCTGAACAGTTCTGGTGTCAGTTCTGCCATGCAGCCATAGCTGTATGGCAGAGAGGAGGAATGGCTAATTCAGACCTATCAGTTTGTCGTATGTCCCAAAAGCACTTTCCTAATATATGCTCACACTGAGTGATAACACATCATGCAGCCAGTTCAGTTATTTGCTCCCTGAGGCTGCAGCTATATCAGTATTTTGGGAATTAGCTTCTGCAACAAGCACTGAAGTATGTGGAGAAGAAATTGCTGTGGTGAGAGTAAGAAAACACCTGAGTTGTGAGGAGTAGTTCTGGAAGATGTGGAGAAGATAAAAGACTGTGCGAGGGTTATTTCAAAATAATGGTATGCTGTTACATTATAGATTCATAGCAAAACTTTCAGTAAAACCCTAAAAACTTAATAGTCCAGGAGACAGTATAAAGAGGAGAGAAAAGAAATAGCAATAGTAGTTGACTAAATAGGGATAGCATATTCTTTCTTTAAGAGGTAGTTTCATTCAGTTTTCCACATCTCAGAAAGATGATATCTAAAAGTGTCACAAAAGTAGCATAGGTAAAAATCATTAATGAGATTTCATTGGGCGAAAGAAATCTAAAAGATAAGGAAACCCTTGGAAAGGGTCCTTTCCATACTTGGAAAAGAGAGTGCAAGAAAAATTTCAGAAAGGAAAAGAGTAGATGGTGGAAAGCAGACCATTTCTATTTAATGCAAGAATAAACATGCTCTGGAAGTCAAAACCATCAAAAAAGGCAGCTAGAATTGCTGTGATATGGTTATGTTGGCGGGTGTGATGATTGCTTTCTGTTCAGCTAGACCATGAAAAGCAGCCAAGCTTCTCAGAGGAATCAGCTACTTGAGACAAAAGATGCACTACCCAGTCACAGGCTCAAAGCAAAATATGAGACAACATTGACCTTGCAAACCAAGAAGTTTCACTGGCAAGAAGAGAAGCAAGGTACTGGGTTTTTTTGGTTGTTTTTTTTTTTGTTTGTTTGCTTTTTTGTTTTTTGTGGGTTTTGTTTTTTTTTTTGACAGTGTAGTTGTCTAGGTGTGAGAAACAAGCATAAAAAGGGAAACAGAATCAAACACAAATAATAGGGAGCCAGAAACACAGAACAAAAAAATGTAGAGTATGGCTTTGAGAAGGCAGAGTACAACAAATCACCACCTCAGGACCCTCAATTACTTCTCACTGCTTTGGTCAAGAAGGGGCAATCATGTTCAGTGTAATGGATAATTAATTTATGGAAGTCACAGCAAAGAATCTTAGTGAGGTAAATAATTTTGTAAATTTTGAACAGTTTTAGACAATTAGTGAAGATAGACATCTGCTGTTATATTTTCTGCCCTGGTAATTACAAGGACTATTAATTCACTCATCTCAAGGGAATGCTTAAGTGAAAAGATCAGAAAGCTGTTTACATTCATGGTACCTTTATGCAGTTAGAAGACTAGTTGAGCTTTCTTCTGAAGCGTATAACATTTTTGGCAAAATGCTGAATTAGATGTGCAACTGTTTTGTCTTTATTTTACACCTCCTTGATTTCCAGTAGATTTGAGAAAATGATTAAGAGGTTTGTCAACTAGTAGGAATTGTTCAGCTGGAAAATATATAGGAGCTGGATGTGCGGGATTGCTCCTGGTGAAATTTATCTTTAATCCAAGTAAATTATTTTCCACAAGCATCCAAAGATCATACATGCAGCTTGGTTATATCTGTATTTTGACTCAGTTTATCTGATTAATAAAAGATTCTAATTAATTTTTGCCAGTTAAGCATCCCTTCTCATTTTCAAAGGAACCAAGCACATCAAAGCCCCAGTTGGCAGCATTTCTGAGGTTTAAGCCAATTGCAGGAACTATAGCGAGGGGAGCTTTGGCATCCTGCTCTAGGGACACACGTTTAAAATTCATTGTTTGGCCTCTGCAAGTGGTGGGCACGTTTTGCTGTCTTCGTCTTTTTTCAGGCCTGCTGCTCCTCCAGAACTTCACAATCTCATTTATCTGTTATAACCAAATCTCTGATGCTTATAACTGAGATGGGAAACCAGTTGCATTCCTGCCAGGAGGGCATATTTAGCCATCTAGTGTGGGTAGAGAGTTCTAGAGGTAGAGACTTCTAGTCTCTCTCACTGTTTTGCTTGTCAGACAACGAATTCTTTTTAATTTGACCATGCCAAGATCCTCAGCTTCTACAGGATTATTTGTTATTTATCTATTTCACTCACAATTAGTTTACTAACATGAAAGTTTAACCTACCAAGTTTCTAGCCCTACTATTGAATGACAGTTTTCTATAGAAGTACAGAGGGAATAAGAAAACCCTAGAGCATCCTGCACATGGTTACTTGGTAATAAATTCTTGCTTTTCCCTGAAGAGTAGTGTCTTGGGTCCTCCTGCTATACCTGCCATGAGCCTTGTGTTGGCTGTCAGCTGCTTCCCTAATAGTTCTCAAACTGCTGATGGCAGCTGGTGGTTTACATTTAGTCCTGGCTCCTTTAAATACAAGTGAAATATGTGCCAAAGCCAGCATAAAGGGGACCAGAAATGGCTTGAATTAATGTGAAGACTAGGACTGTCATACAAGAGAGGAAGATTATTCTTCATGAGAAAGTAAATGTTGTATGAAGCAATTGAGCATTCCATTACAGAGAAATGTGGTAAAATTAAATAATAAACATTTGAGCAGTTAACAGACTGATCAAATTATTTAGAGTACAGCTCATCACCTGGTCAGAACAAAGTTATTACCAGAAAGAGATACCATTTGAGAGGAAAAAAGTGCAGGGTTATTGAAAAATATGCTTTACAAAATCAGTGTTAACAAGCTGTGAAAAACAGAAATGCATCTAATTCAGCAGCATAAAGGCAGAACAGAGGGATAAACATACCACAGAGACCAGATTTATTTACAGTAAATGTGAAAGCAGTCACAACAATGCAGAAGTGCTCAACATGCAGAGAGCAGCAATACACAGTAAAAACAAGAGCTGATGACAGAATCTTCCCCCATGTGCATTTTGCAGAGAAATACAGATAAAAAATGCAGAAACATTTATAACAGCTAGAGGACAAATCTGTGATGATGAAGATAAAGTGACACTGCTTTTCTGGGTCTTATCATATGTGTGGGATGTTTCTTACATGATACTGGGTAAGAATAAACATAAGCATGACAATTCACAACACTTGAGCTGCATGAACCTTGTTGCAGCTATGGTATGCTTATGAACAATAGCAGTCCTGTGGGCTTAGGATGTATTTTCATTTCATTTGCCTGTCTGAAAGAGGATAATGAGTGTTTCTTGCAGATACTTACAAAGGCATCCTCACAAGGGTGAGAGCAGCATGGGACCAATCCCAAAGCTGGTTTTTTGCTTAAGGGAAGGCAAGGTGGGCATATGTGTTGAGCGGAGTTGGGAATACCTCCTGTTGAGGGTAAGTGAGAGTTAGCATGTAGAAAAGTAGGTAAGCCAGAACAAGCCTTGGAATTGGAGATAAATAATTTACATTTGGTGTGTTAGAAGAGGCAAATTTGCAAGCAAAGCACTGTGACTCAGGCAAAAGTGAGTGCCATCTTCTGTAGCTACACACAGCACACAAAACATGTTCTGAGGCTCATGAATATACAGCTGTTGTGGGAAATCCCTTCTGATTGCTGGAAAGCAGAAGGTAGTGTGGTTTAAGAGAAGGCTAATAACCTTTTGGAAAATACCCTATATCTGTTGTATATCACAAAATCTAAAGTTCTGTACATGGACTTTGAAATGGCAGAAGAGGGTGTTCCATCTGTAGTTATATGGATATAGATCGTAAGATGGTTTAACAAGTAACATAACTTAGATAAAATTATTTTGACAAGAGAGTAATAATTTCATGTGCTGTAATCATTACAGTGATACCTGATTTCATTTGATTCCCTTACTGTCAGAAACATACTACCATAGAGCTCTGTTAGCATTAAGAAATGACACATCAGCCAGTAGATGGTGATAACTTTTGAACATCAGACTGAATTAACAGCCTAGGAGGGACCACATTCATGATAGGGCTAAAGTAAAAAGATTTTAGTTAGATCTTGAAAGTATATTTCTTCATGAGAACAGGAAAGGAGATCACACATAGACTCTTAAGTGAAAGGCTATTTTTGCCATTTGAAATTTAAGTTGGATGTTTTGACACATTGAAGTTATGAGGGATAATACAAGACTACACCTGCCACTTTGAGACATGCTAAAGTATTGTATCACCATCTGCAGGGATTTGGATGAGACAGGTAATTGCGGAAGATCTGCTAATGCTGAGTAAAAATGAACACCAGCAACTATTTATGTTCTTCAAATTTCTCTAAGGAAAACTGAACAGCAGAAATAGTCAGTTAGACTGACTAGTTTATATGCAGGGGGATAAGGGAGATTTATTGAATGCAGACCTTTCATAATTTATAAAGCTGCTTCCCTCCAAAGAAAATCAGAGGCATATTATTTTATCTGATTGAGCTTACTCCTGACATTCCAGACACAAGTGTTCCCTTTGGAGTGCCCAGCATGGAATAGCTGAAGTTCTATATGGCTGATGAACAAAATAACGAATTAAAAATTAAAGGAAAACAAGTTTGAAAAAAGTTACAGACATTGTACTTTAAATATTTGAGAAACAAGTTCAGATATAGACCAAGAGGTGGGTGAAAAGACAATATAACCTCCTTTTTTTCCCAGGTGTTCCTTTCCCCCCTTTCCTTTGCCAGCAAGAGTATGTTCTCTTTCACATGGTCCACAGCAGACATGTGCCTGCCCCTTATACGCATGGGCAGAGACATCACAGCACTGTGTGTTCTCTCTCTTCATTCAAGACCATGGGTTGGTGGAGTGTGTTTTTCCAAAGTTAACCATCAAGGGGTGTATGCTGACAGGACAGTTACCAAATTGTAAATAAACTTAATTTGTTTGGAAATGGAAACCTGCTAACATAGATGTTTGTGAATAGATTCATGGGCAGAACTTTTATAAGGCAAGTTTCAAGCAACAAACTGTTGGAAGCCATAGTACAAAAACCATTGCTCAAAACATTCCCTAGCATCCTTTTACATGCCTTTCTCAAATGAGAAATATAAGATTGTCCAAATTTTGTATCTTGAAAGGGTAGTTTTAAATAGAAAACCTTGAAGGAACAGAATACTTTCTTTTAGTTAGGAAATGTTACCAAGACTATGAAGATGACTTAAGGACAGAATTCAGTAAAGGAAGATCACCTGGTGTGAAATGATAAATCCTTTGAAGTTGCTGGAAGTTTTTCCACTGATCAGAAGCAGGTACATGAGAAAGAAGATTTTCTTCACAGGCTAAGTTTACCCAGCATGAGAACAGGAATGGCAAAAGCATAATGCTGCATGTCCATATGAGTATTCAGAAAGATGTCCTGTTCTGTGCAAGTGTGTAGCACTGAAGACAAGCTGCATCTACCAGTTCAGAGAAAGAGTTGTCAAGTGACTACTAGTAGTTCAAGATGATCTTTCTCTTCCTTTGCACCAGAGACCAGTGAGAGCATTGCTTACAATGTTGCCAATTAAGGTCATCTCAGAGTGTATCTCCTTCAGCCTCTAAAAACCTGGGCAATCTTTGAATTTGTCACCAGTTCTACATCTTCAAAAACCAACCAACCAACCAACCAACCAAAACCTTATGTATGTGAAATGCAGCCCTGGTCTGATGACACACCCATCCTTCAGTGCCCATTTTCCTTCCCAGCCAGGTTTCCTTGAAAGGGTTGTGAAGAAACTNCTTAGCTCCTACAATAGTTAATAGCTACTGTAACGTAAGTCTTAGCTCCTACAATAGTTAATATTTATGCCTCCTTCCCTGGCAAAACCAACCAACCAACCAACCAACCAACCAACCAACCAAAACCTTATGTATGTGAAATGCAGCCCTGGTCTGATGACACACCCATCCTTCAGTGCCCATTTTCCTTCCCAGCCAGGTTTCCTTGAAAGGGTTGTGAAGAAACTCCTGGTCTACAGAACTGTTTCTTAGTTTTGTGTGTTCTTAAACCAGGCTTCTTATAAAAAGATAATATGAGACATATCTGATCTAACACGCAAAGGGTCTGAAAAGCTCCATTTGACTGCTGTTCTACAGACGATTTCAGTCTTCACGTAACAGCAAATCTCTCACAGTTGCTCAGTTGAGTGACTATCAGAAGTGAGGAAATGAAGCAGTATGCTTTTTATGTCTATTTATGTGGCATACTTATTGTTTTTCAGCAATTATGGCAGTAATGAAATACTTTTTTGAAATTAACTCTTTATTTTCCAAATTGCTGGCAACTATTTGCTGTATTATGGTATATAACATGTAAGGTTCTTTATTAGGAAAATAGCAAAATTGAAGACTAATTTGTACAACTCTAGAATTAGCTCCTTTGCTCTGCTCTTGAGACTTGAGATGTTTCATGTGATTATTTATGGCTATAAAACATACATTTTCTGTAAAGATTGGGAGTGACTTAGAATTTGAAATAATTTAATGCAAATACAGAAAAAAAGCTTAGAGAAAGTTGAAGTACTGAAGTAGGTGTTGAAAGGAGACACCAAGTTATTTGAAGGCTTGAAAAATGTCTTGCAGTGAAAAGCTTAAAATAGAATTGGCTAGAAATGCTTTGATGGAATGTTTTTCAGCTGATAGTATCTATTTGTCAAATTGAAACTCTGCTGGAAAGGATCAGTTTTTGTCTTCCTGGTTTTGAGATGTTTCCAGCAATTTCAAAGTTGTTAAAACATCCTGTTTCAACATTTTCTAAATAAAAAAAAAAAAATACAGTTTTCAGTTCTAAAAGCCTCCTCTCAAAATGTAAACTAATTATGGGAGCCATATCTAGACTGAGCTGGAAATATTGCAAATGACCCAAAATTAAGTTGGTTTGGTTTTTGTTATCCTTTTTTCATTTCTGATAGATCATAATTTTTAAGAGTTCTGCTTCTTGTCAGGCTTTAAGAATGGAAAAATAGTTTGCTGAGCTTGATTGACAATTCAGCTGGTTCAATTTATCAGAAAAGTTCCTTCAGTGGGCCATGCTTCTGTATAATAGATTAAATTCACTTCTGGCCATACATTGGATTTCCATGGCAAGGTTTTGGTAGAAGGGGGCTACAAGTGTGGTTTCTGTGAGAAGATGCTAGAAGCTTCCCCTGTGTCAGACAGAGGCAATGCCTGTCAGCCTCAAGATGGACCCGCTTCTGGCCAAAGCTGACCCCGTCATTTATGGTAGTAGTGCCTCTGGGATAATGTATTTAAGGGGAGAAAAACTAAAGAGTGAGAATATGTGAGACACAGCTCTGCAGACATCAGAGTCAGTGAAGGAAAGGAGGAGGTGCTTCAGGTACTGGAGCAGAGATTCCCCTGCAGCCCATGGTGCAGACCATGGTGAGACAGGCTGTGCCCCTGCAGCAAATGGAGCCCATGGAGATCCATAGTGGAGCAGATGCCCACCTTCAGCCCTTGGAGGACCCCACGCTGGAGCAGATGGATGCCCAAGGGAGACTGTCACCCTCTTGGGTGTCCATACTGGAACAGGCTTCTGGCCCCGTGGAGAGAGGAGCCTGTGCTGTAGCAGGTTTGCTGGCAGGATTTGTAACCCCACAAGGGACCCGTGCTGGAGCAGCTTGTTCCTGAAGGACTGCACCCTGTGGAAATTACTCATATTGGAGAAGTCTGTGAAGAACTGTCTGCCATAGGAGTGACCCCATGCTAGAACAGGGGCAGATTGTAAGGAGTCTTCTCCTGAGATGGAAGGAGTGCTGAAACAACATGAGATGAACTGACTGCAACCCCCATTCCCTGACCCCTGCACTGGTGCAAGGGTGGGGGGAGTAGAGAAATAGGGAATGAAGTTGAACCCAGGAAGAAAGGAGGGGTAGAAGGAAGGTGTTTTTAAGATTTGGTTTTATTTCTCATTATTCAACTTGGATTGTTTGGTAATTTTTCCCAAAGTCAAGTCTGCTTTACCCATAACAGTAATTAGTGAATGATCTCTCCCTGTCTTTATCTCGATGCATGAGCCTTTTGATATATTTTCTATCCCCTGACCAGCTGAGGAGGGAGAGTGACAAAGCAGCTTTGGTGGGCATCTGTAGTCCAAGCAGGATCAACCCATTATGGGCCGTTCTCTGCCAACTCGCATGTAAGAACCTCTCTCCATACTTTTAAAGTCTGTCATCTGTCAAAACAGAAGGGCCTCATCCAAAACCACCTCTTAAGAATGATCATTAGCCTACTCTGATTTCTGATCCATGCCCAGGAACTGGCTGGGATTGTATAAACTGGTCCAGTTTAAAACTTTCACGGACTAGTGTAGGCAACTGAATTTCAGATCCTGGGTTTGTTTCTTGGTACAGTGTATTTTATTTGCATTTTCTATAGGCATGTCTTATGAAGCATATTATATCTTAATTTCTCAGAGACAAAAGAAGCAAAGACTGCAAATTAGAACTACAAAAATACAAATCAGAAATACAGATTTGCAACAAAGTGATTAACCATTGAAACAAGCTGTAAACTCAGCATCTCTTAATGCTTTTGTTGTCAAGATAGGACAGTGCTGCAAGCCAAGTAGAAATTACAGGGCTCAGGAAGGGTATGAGGGTAAACAGTAGATTAAACCAGATAGCCTAATAATCTCTACTGGGGATAAATTATTTAGAAAGATCATATGCAAAAGTATCATTTGCTTCTTGTGTTACATCATTATTAGATATAATTATGCATCCATTCATTTTATGGAAGCATCTTAAATCAGAATTTGCCATATGAATTTCCTATTAAGATGACATGCATACTCCAAAGGCTACATTGTGGCATTTAACTACAGACAGAAAAGGCCTTCTCAGAAAAGCCTTTCTCAGAACTGGCTGGAAATAGTAAAAGAGGCAGACTCATGCTCAAGGAAGGGCAGCACCTTGTACCAAGCTCCTTAAATCAAGGAGCATATCCTCTGCCATTTCTCCCATGATGCTATCTAGGACATATATGAAGTAAGATTGAGCAGAACCATATCTTTCAAGTCACCAGACTACAAACATTTTCTGTTTGTTTCTGCTATTCTCACTCATTTTCACATACAATGGATGGTAAATTCAGTGTTGGTTACTGAGAGATGCATCTGGATGTTATATATTAATAAAGAAAATGTTCCCAGATTTTCTACTGGAATCTCTATCTCTCAAAGGGACCTGTGAAGTACATACTGTACCATGGAGCTAATACGTACCTAGAGGACTATTTTTCTTCCTGTGATTCTCAAATACTCAATATGTTCAAACTCTTGTTGCACTTTTCCACTGGTTCAGTTTAGTAGCCTGGAGCTATAGATCCAAAATATTAGCTGTTAAACTGTCAAAACTTGTAACAAGCAGCAGCCATTACTTGAGGGACTTCTAAGCAGGGTTTGCTGAATATTTTTAAAGCATGTAAAAGGCTCCTTTCAAAAGGAAAGGGGTTATTTTTTATATTTTATAATGTTAAGTGATACTGGAAAAATCAAACTGAAACATGTCACATAGAATAAAACTCCTAATTAGGGCTTAAATGACATTTCTGGTGATCCACCATCTCCTAAAACACAAGTCTGTTCACAGAATTTCATTGGTATGAAAACTGTTCTCCTATTTTTGATCATGCTATTGGATATGCGGAAAAATTGTGGCAGAAAAAGTCAAGCACGGGGCAGCAGGGCTGAGCTAAGGATGCAGTATGATCTCTGTATAACTCAGGGAATTTTATCCTGTGCACTAAAGCCAACTGCATTTTCAGAGCAGGATTTTAGGTGCTGTCTTGGTCTAACACAGTCTTGGTCTAGAGTTTAAGAATTAACCCTAGAAATTTATTATTTATGACAGACAATATCCTGTCCCTATTTGTGCCACTTAAACATTAGGTTTTAATATGTCTTTGAAGCAGTTAGCACACAGATTAAAAAACTGGCAAGTCCTGAAGAAATTTGTGTATCAGTCTGGCAGTTTAGAACTGTTATTTCTTCATGTGCACTCATAGAAAATGTTGACTGTGCTTTTACTTTTTTACACAAGATGTGTTCCTGAGCAGACACTCTTTGACAACAGTGGCTAGGAGTTGTTGAGAACATTTGGATAGTCGCTTACTTCCTGAGAAGGCTGAGTGTGTAGCCAGTAGTAAAGATACTGGACCTTGGCCTGAACAAACAAATTAAAGGAGTATTTATGAAATAGAATATTAGAAAATGATAACAATTTAAAGGTACAGGATTAGATATCAGAAAGAAAAATATAAACATTAAATGGGACTTTAAAGGTCTGCACAAGATAATGATCAAAATGCCTCTATCTCCTTACCTGTGTCATTTTTAATTATTTTTTTTTTTTCTCTCCGTGTTTGTCTGTCATGATGATCTTTGTTTCTAATTCCTTGCAGACATCTCAGTCAGTCTGTTAGCAGTAGTCGTCAGCTTCTGTGGGCTCGCCTTGCTGGTAGTCTCACTTTTTGTCTTTTGGAAGTTGTGTTGGCCCTGCTGGAGAAGCAAACCTCTCACTTCCAGTGCCAGTAATGCCCCCCAAAGCAACTCCAGTGCTCCTACGGAGGTTTTTGAGACTACTGAGAAAAAGGAAGTTAAAGAAAATGGGAAGCCTACTACAAAGGTACTTGAAGCTGCATTGAAAATTAGCCACACTTCTCCTGACATACCAGCAGAGGTCCAGAACGCACTGAAAGAGCATCTGATCAGACATGCACGCATGCAGAGGCAGATCACTGAGCCCACATCGTCATCAAGGTGAGTCAGGGGCACTCGTGTTTGTAGCACATTTTCTGGGAACAGGTAGAGCCAAAATGCTCTGTTGAAAATTTCCAGAACCCTGGATTATTCACTGACTTCTTAGCAGTGATGGGTGAAACAGCAGACACATGAAGGCAAAGCCACAGTGTCCTTTGAACAGAATATTGTGAAACATACAGTGTATCTTCAGTTGATCATTATTTTAACATGAAGATCAAATCTACATCTTTTACTACTTTGTAAATACATATGTTGCTGCTTTAAGCATTTCCATTTTAGGTTTTGTGTTTAGGAAAATCTATTTTGATGTGTTTTTTTAAAGTACCGCAAGTCTAGCTTTTCAGAGATATTTTTATAGATGCAGCAGTTTCTTTTGCAAATGAAAGTTTCCCTCTCTACTAAATAAATAATGAGATTATTGTTGATGACACATTTCTTTAATGCATAGCTTGCCACTTTTAAAGGAATTAAAATCCCAGTGTAAGAATGTAGATGCATGTGGACTTATCTTAAAGCAGTACAGTTTCTATATGGATATTTAAGTAAGTGGCAAGCATGTAATGTTCATAGAATCATAGAATAGTTAGGGTTGGAAAGGACCTTAAGATCATCTAGTTCCAACCCCCCTGCATAAACAGGGACACCCCACACTAAACCATGTCACCCAAGGCTTCATCCAACCTGGCCTTGAACACTGCCAGGGATGGAGCACTCACAACCTCCCTGGGCAACCCATTCCAGTGCCTCACCACCCTAACAGGAAAGAATTTCTTCCTTACATCCAATCTAAACCTCCCCTGTTTAAGTTTGAACCCATTACCCCTTGTCCTGTCACTACAGTTCCTGATTAAGTGTCCATCCCCATCATCCCTATTCCCTTCAGATACTGGAGGGCTGCTATGAGGTCTCCACGCAGCCTTCTCTTCCCCAGGATGAACAGCCCCAACTTTCTCAGCCTGTCTTCCTATGGGAGAAGCTCCAGTCCCCTGATCATCCTCGTGGCCCTTCTCTGGACTTGTTCCAACAGTTCCATGTCCTTTTTATGTTGAGAACACCAGAACTGCACACTATACTCCAGGTGACATCTCACGAGAGCAGAGTAGAGAGGCAGGATCACCTTCCTGAAGTAATTTCTTTTGTATTGAAGTAGAGGACAGAAAGTTTTATTTTGTCTTAGGTACTGCTCTATGCTGCAAAGTATTGAAGATGTGCAGTGAACTATAGTTTCAAATGGTATTTTCTTCAAATACTGTCAGCAATTTAATGCATTCAAAACAAAGAGTGAACTGCAAAGATCACTTTCTACATAAAAAAAAAAAAAAAAAAAAAAAAAAAAAAAAAAAGCAAAAAAACAAAAAAATAAAAAAAAA
>NDXB01002562.1:21766-34026 GCA_002631895.1 Agapornis roseicollis
TGGAGGGGAAAAAAAAAAAAAAAAGAAAAAGAAAAAGGTAGGGTATGGGGTGGTTGTGATTTTTTGTTTGTTTGCTTTGATTTGATTTTGTTGGGGTTTTTTTAATTACTATGTGATTTATATACAACTTTTCCCATCCCATGTTCTGTAGAAATATCCAAGTCATCTCTGTGTTTGAGCATGGGCTGGACTTTCCCAAAGGACAGAGCAGTAGTAGATGCTGCTTCAGTCACAGAAGGTTCATACTATCCCTTCAGCAGAGCATTTTTTCCCCAAAAGTTTTCATGCTGTTCATTCCTGTTAGACATGGAAGTTTAGGTCTGCATAACTATAAAGACACAGACTGGTATTTCCTTTCCAGTTTGGGCATGAGAAAGAAGAAATGAGATATATTAGGGAGAGAAGCAGAGTGGAGACAGTTTTTTGAATGTGAATTTCTAAAAATGGCTATTTATTTTACTTTCTGGGTCTACTAAATTGGTATGAACAGCCTTTGGCACACCTCCAGAAAGTTGTTTCTGTATATGCTTAGCTTGATTGAGCTCTGATTTCGGGTAAATTGAAGAACTGTGTTCTCAAGCTGAGAACTATGTCTGAGTTTAAGGCCTTCAATAATAGCCCAGTAACATTTTTTTTTTTAAATTTCTTCTATATTTGATATTATCTTTACCACTTTAATAATTATTTAAATGCTCACTGGTCCTTTGTGATGTGTATGTATGACATTTTTCACCGATAGAATGGTTTCAGCAAATTAGAATCCCTGGACTGTTCATTACCAGTTTTGGGCAGATCGAAATTCCATACCAAATTATGCAGTCTGGAGAGATACTAAGATACATCTGAGTGGGAATGGCTGCTAATCTTGGTGCTGAATTCTAATTGAAGTTTCTTCCTCACTAAGGAAGAATATAGTAGGTTGGGAATCTTGTGAAGGAAGAGAGAGAGGCTAAAAATGCTTAACTACTTTAATTACTACATGCAGTTATAGTGCTTAACTCACTCTGCTTGTGTTGAAATTTAAGAGAAAGCATGAAGGTTTTACATTTTAGCCTTTCAGCCAGTATAGTTTACATCATTGAGTTTGTATGAGTAAGTTGTCTCCACTTAAGCTATTAACAATAAACACATAACATTGAGGTATCTTCTAATAAGTATGGGGTGACCACACCAGCTTTCACAAGCCTTACACTGTTCCCAGAAAATTGTATGAGAAACTCATTGAATTGATACTTTTCTTGACAAAATGAAACCCTCCTATAATATGTCTTTTTACTATATGTGCAATGTGCTGCTTTGTGTCTTCAGCTGTTTCATGTAGATTAAAATTGGTTAGTAATAAAAGTTTCTAGTTCTGCCATTTCAGAATTCGTAAGATGAGGGAGTCAATCCTGCACAGGAATAAACAGTACATAAAATGTTAATCAACGGGGAATCACAGTCTTAAGCACCAGATCTAAAGTTTGCCAAAGTTGCTAACTAGCAATTATATATCTAACTAATGCTTGGCAGAATCAACAGACTTGGATTAAGCCTGGAAAAGAAAAGATCCAGGTGGCTCTACAGTTAGTGAAAAGTAATTGTACTCCAGGCAGGCATACTTTGGTGTTCATAAAAATCTTTAAAAGCCAAACTGGCTGTCTCAGTGGGAAGGTCCTTACTTGCACTGTAGAGCACAGGAACCAAGCTGCCATTCTGTGGATTTATCTCTCTTATGCTTTTTTGCTCTTTGGCTCTGGTCTGTTTTGTTGTATGTTCTCTGAAGCCCTTTGTTCAGACATGATTTCTACACCGAGTGGTTTCCTCATGATAGATGGTAGTGCTAAATCAAAGGATTAGTCCAAAACTTATAAAACAGCAGAAGTAGCCTCTCCTCAACTTTGAGTCTTTTACATCTCTTCCACAGTCATTAATTTTCTGTACAGAAGGTAGAGTGAGGGCAAAAATCATCCATTTTACTTGCTTGGAAAAAACCCATTTTTATGACACAACATTCTGCAGTCCAGGAGTTGAACACCTACTAGACAGATTTACCAAGGAAAGGAACTACAACATTTTACTAGTGAAGGCAGTTACTGCAGAAGATCAAGAGATTCTCTGCTATGCAAAGATTCTTCATCAGTGGTTAACATAATTTAAAAAGATTTGCTTGTACATCTGTAAGGAGTTTTTATTTGTTACAGGAAATACTTGGTCTGCGGAAATAATCAGACTGGGTGATTGTACTGAGTTCTGTTGGCCATAAAATCAATGATTGTTGAAACCTACAGGTTGAATATTTGTTTTGGTTTTTTTCACATAATAGTAATTTAAAACTATTCTGTAGAAGTGCAGGATTGCCCCCCATACACTCTCATTTTTATCCTTATGGTTTTCAATTGTTGGAATTGATTCATCTCTGTTAGTTTGTTTCTTTTTTTTTTCTTTTAACTTTTCATTCATATCATCATTTCTCTGTTATACGACATGTCGAAAACCTGCAGCTATTGTATATCACATAGCATGTGCCTGTTGTAAGTGCTAAAGGATCTTAATTTCTTAATGTAAAATGATTAAGGTAAATTTGGTATAAAATCAGTTGTAGAAAAGAAACATCTTAGATATCTGATTATATTAATATCCCCAAATTTTGCTTATATATGGGTTTCAATAAATTATCCATCATTTACTTCTGTTTGGTTAATTAAAAAAAAAAAAACAAACCTCAAGAAGCAGCTTTGCACCACCTGCAAAGATTTTTCCCTACATTGGAATAGTGCAAGTCTTAATACACTAATAATAATTAATTTATAACATCAGAGGCAAACAAATAGCATCAGATGGATTGTTTAGTCAACATACTTAGCTTCTGCTTTTGTAAAGGGCTCATGAGTTTTGCACACATTTCCGATGTTTTGCTACTGTCAAAATATGCGACGTACTTAAAAAATATTAAAAGAAAACTCATGCACTGGAATCATTAACAAGCACTAGTGAAAATATTCAGTGTTGTAAAAATGTTAAGACAAAAAAAAAACAACTCTAGTGATCTTAACACTTTCTGGGTATGAAAGTTTATTAATTTCCCATTATACCTTCAAAAATGATTGATTGCTTTGAAAATCATTGCCTAAAAAATCTGTGAGGTCTGTTAGTGGAACCAGTTATAGGAAACTGTGCAACTGGGAAAAAAAAAAAAATAGGGCCCAGAATTTAGATGAAAGCCATTTCCACCACAATAGTCTTTTGAGAGTGTTAGTCATGGAGCTGTCATATATTTGTAGCATCTTGAGTTATCTCATGCAGACAGATGGAACTTGATTATTATTTAGTTTCCTGACACCAGGCATTTCACTGATACAGCTTTCTCATTTGTGAAGTGGGATATGAAAGAAGGTTTTGTAAGGACACATACTGCATGTGATGCTCATGATGTGTGATTGCTGTTTCTAAAGCACTTGGCATACAAGTGAATAACATTGCTAGAAAAGACAGAAGTGTTTAAATACCTCTTTTTTAATGAGCAGGACAGTAACATTTGTCTCAATTAGTTTGTCTCAAAACTTGCCAGAGGAGAATGTCACACAGGTAATCGTGCCTGTTATAGATGGAAATTCTTCTGACTTCCTGAACAAACAAGAATGAAACCCACCTCTGCAGTGCACCCAGAGCAATTACAGGCATTATCTTTGTTTAGTTTTCTCCATAGTTCACTTATTTCATAAGTGGACAAAAAATGGCACACTGGACTGTACCCCGAGTAAGGCAATAGTGGCATAGAGCTGAAAAAGGTATGTCTTATGGTAGTAAAATGTTGAGGCCACATTATAAAGATTGTCCTATTTCTTAATGGTCAAAGAGAACACTATCAGGAAATGTTTTATCACCAGAAATGTAGTAGACTGTGTCCTACAGTTAGCCATCCTAACTTGTTAGCCTAGTCCATCAGAATGAATGCTTCTGGAAGTGTACATAAAAGCTTTAACACAATGCTAAAGAGGCATGAAAGAGAGAAACTTGTCAGTATACAAACATTTACCATCTCTATAGAGGGAACAGCACTTTCAAAGCTAAGATTTGCTGGCATTTGTAGTTTCCACTCAAGGCTAGCAATATAAAGGTTTCACAGGATTACCTGCTGCTGAGTAGGTGAGCTAATACTCTGGGTCAGTCTTTCCAGAAATGTGTTGAGGCTTATCATTAGTTTTGGGACTGCTTTATGTCGGAGTGATAACTAGAAAAGACAATGGAGAAAGAGTAGGTTTCTGTCCAGTTACTAAACGCAGGAAAGACTTGTATTATTAAACATTTCTTTTCCTTTGAAAGGACAAATTATTTTAATACTCTGCTTTGCTAGAGGCAAACTGCTACTTTCAATCTACCTTGAAAATGAGAAAATGGTTTCCCCAAGGGAAGTTAACATCTCTGCATCCAGGCAGTACCATGGCAGTTATGCTAAGGTGCAACACTTGACTGACCTGCTATGTCCTAAGTGCTCTCTGAGTTTCTCACTGCAAATTGTCTCTTTGCAGTCAATGCATTGCTGCTTCAGAACAGCTTCCTTATGTGAGAAGCCACATATGTTTTGGTTCATTTATGTGCTGGTAGATGCTACGGTTAGTTCACAGAAGTACCTCTGTTTTCAGCTCTTCTGAAGCAGGAATGGGCTTCCTTTCTGCCTGGCAAGATGAAACTACCTCCCTGGTGCACAAGACAGATGGTAATGTACTGAGGGAGTGACAAAAGAAGCATCCAGGAGGCTTCCCAAGGCGCTACTGAGAGCATTCAGCTTGCTGGACCCAGCATGCTGTCTCAAGGAGTCCTCTCTATGCAATCAGGACTGCAATCAGCAACTGTGAACCAGAGCAATCAGAATGTCTGATTGGCAAAAACAAGCATTAGGCCTCCACAAGCAGAGGATGCAGTCATTATAGAGCAACAGGCCTCACTGCTTCCACTGTCTTCCACAGAGGCAAGAACAAACACAAACTTCATTGATTCATTTCCCAGGACAACAGCTCAATCAGTAAGTGGGGCTGGGAGGAACAAAAAGATCTACATTTGATATGCAAAGAATAACAGAAGAGGAAGATAAATATTAGCTGTGGGGGCAAGGTTTCCAAAGTAAAATCCCTTTGAAAGGAGATTAAATTAGCTTTCCAGTTTTCTTCATGTAACTTTCAATAGCTCCTTAAATAGCTTAAATACAGTCAAATTCTAAATGCATAGATGAGAAAACAGGCGGATTGGTAGGTTTATATATCACTTTTTGCTATTATTCTTTTAAGTCTTAAGCTATATCTCAAAACATGACACGTCTTAATGCATTCTTAACTAACTGTGAGGGAACAGGTTTCCCTCTTCTTTCCATCCAATGCCCAACATTCATCATGATGTTTTAATTTATCCCTGATTCTTGAAACTTGAGGTCAGTAGTTTTTGTTGGAAAGCAGGAATATGTACAGTATGCTTCTAAACAGAACAAGAGAAAAAAAGAGAGAAAAATCTTTCCTTCAGGAAAATTATATTTCTGCAGTACTCCAAAGGTCTGATTCTGCCAATGCATTTTTCTTTACATTTGCATACTATACAGAAAAGCAATTTTCTGTGGCCAAAGGAAGCAGCTAAAAGTCTAGGAATGTAAATGCCCAAATAACTTCTTTGATATCTAAAAAATATTATTAGTTAGTAAAGATGCGTACTCAAAATACAGCAGGAAAACTAAAAGAAAAAATTTTCAAATCATTTATTTAGGAATCAAGTAAAAAATAAATTCATGCCACCCTCAGTAGTTTTGCTACACTACTGTCACATGCAATCAATCTTTGAACACCATTTAAATTATAATTAATAGCAGAATAGCTTTGGATATTAAAATTGAGATTAAGAATTAAAATACTGTGAATTATGACAATCTGAGTCATAAAGTAACAACAAGGAAGTTTCTGAGGGAATTTAATTTCTAATGCAGTATTAATTACACAAATATATATTTTAACTAACTATGGATATTAATGACACACTAGTAATAACAAAAGTGTATAAATTCTTTAGTTCCAATAACATTTATACAGCTCATTGTAAGAATCCATGAAGAGTTGCTCTTTTAAGACATTTTTAATTGCAAAACTTAAAAAACTAGGGAAAAGAAACAGACACAGGCATCAGTAAAAAAATGTCCTGGAGCTCATTTGTGATCAAAAAATGGTGCAAAAATGACACCTTATTTCAAATATGAGCTCCCTATAAGCTTTTTATTCCTGCTAGCATAGGAAAGTAGTTAAGATCTTGGAGGATAGGAGGGAGACTACAAAAGTTCTTACACTGTCAGTATAGTCAACAAATAATTTTTCCTGTTCAGGATTATGGGTGAAGAAACTATCCATATAACTATATGGATAGCTTCCATATAATTATATGGATAGGAACTTTCATATAACTATATGGAAGGATCTCTGTCTAATTTCCTCACTGAATTTGCAGAGGTTCCTAGCTAGAAGTTGTCTTGTCTATTGAATTTAATGGATACAAATGGGAAAGTTAATTAGAAAAAGCAAAGCTTTCTCCAGCAGCAACAGTTCTAAAATTCAGTCAACCTAATTGATGCTCTCCTACAAGGGCTTCATACTGCTCCTTAAATCACTACCCTGTGTATACATATTGTGAAGAAGGATCACAGCCTCTAGAAATGCTTTCAGAGGCATAAATGTGAAAATGAGAGCTCTGCTATCCATTTGGTCTGATAATAAAAATAATAAAATAAGGACTTTTTTTCATCTAACTTTGCCATCACCTGATTCTCCAAGAGCTCATAAAGCAGGCAATGTGGACAGACCCATCGTAACCTAATGGAAAAAATTATTAGCACATTCATCCAGGTGTGATTGCTTGTGTGGGATGAGAATTATGCTATCTATCTGAAGAATCTGTATTCTGTAGCTAAAAAAACCCAAGGTCATCTCAGTAACTGACATACACATTTAAGATCAGTGTTTTCTTTGTTTTATTTTGTTCTAGCATTGCTGTATCAGAAAATGGATTGGATAGTAAGGTAAACTGAGAGCCATAAAAGTAACTGAAGCTGGTATAGTACTTGCCATCATTCCAGTTCCTTAGTACTATATGACAGCTTGTGTACGTAAAAGGGAAATAAGTGAAAGAAACATACAGTACCAATAGATGCTTCCTTTTGTATTAGTGCATCTATGCTTGATGCTGGTTTATCTGTTATTGGAAGTCAGTGGGGGGAATCATTTCAAGCATCTGTAAAGCTAGCTTGTTAATTGAAATCTAAGTTTATTTTAAGAAGAAAAAGACTCATAATAGGCCTAAAAAAGAGGGAAATTTTCATGTGAGTTACCTAAAGAAGGTAGGGCTCTAGGTGAATATATGATGCATGTAAGACACTGTGAAGCATAGTTAAAAATCGGTATGAATGGCAACCACCTGCTCTAGGCTTGTATCTTCTGGGTTGTGTTTTGTTTGAGGTGAACTGCAATGCAGACATGATTGCTGTAATGCAGACATGACCGTTGAGGGCAGCTTGTGCCTTGGCTTCCTCAGATTTGCTTGTATTCAATGGTTCATGTCAGATGATTTGTGTGAACTTAGTTATCTAGTGTATTATAAAGTGAGAAAAATATCAATTTGCTGAAGCACTGGGATTCTGAAGTAATTAAATTCTATTTTTAAATCTCAATTAAAATCAATAATACTTGAGGGCATTTAAAAATGCTACTCATTATAAACAATGTGGTAGATAGAGAAAGACTGCCATGAGAAGTTTAAATGCTGAACCTTACTTTGTTCATTATTTAGGTCTGAACCTATCTTTTTCGCTCCAAATTAATGAAGCTGTAGTTCTCAAGTTAACAAAAAAGTACATGGGGGGAAATGGTGATATCCCTGTCCAGTTTCCAATGCTGTCATATATATGCATAATATTAATCTTAATCCTTCAAATCAACATTTAAAAGTTTGTAAGTCTTGGGCTTTAGAGAAGATCTTTTTAATGATGCATTTTAATGCCTTAATCCCCAGTTGCTCTATGACTTGTAGAGGTCTTAATAGAATATAATCAGTTCACTCAAGCATAACCAATTTCAGGAGATACTAAAAGTAGAAAATAAGTAAAAGTACTTGGAATTTCTACTCCTTACTAAGAAAAAGACACTGTCTACAAAACTGTCAGCAAACATCAGATGCTACGACTAGTATCAAATTAAATTAAAAAGATAAAAATATCAGAGTTCTTTGAAGGATTCTGAACAGATACGTATTTTAACTCAATCTGAAGTCCATGGGAAATCCGAGTCCTTGATGGCATTAAATGATGGTCAGTTCTATCCACCAGGAGAAGACTTAAATTGTATCTACAGATTACTGCAGGGTAACTACTAATTTTACTTACAGCCCATTGAAATCACAATGACTGACTCAAATATCTCTGATATAGACAAGAATGTTTATTAAAAATAATGTCTATTCTGGTGTATTACAGAATGTGTCTATTGAAATGTTGGATAGAGCTAAATGACTGTTGT
Organism: Agapornis roseicollis; assembly: GCA_002631895.1. Lineage (NCBI taxonomy): Eukaryota > Metazoa > Chordata > Aves > Psittaciformes > Psittacidae > Agapornis > Agapornis roseicollis. The sequence continues at coordinate 30,289 of NDXB01002562.1, forward strand.
TCTATAATAAGAAAATCAGACCTTTCAGAGCAGCACAAGCCACATTTTTTTCCAGGTGTTATGTGTCAGAAAATGCCTGCACAGTAGAGCCTTTTCCCAATTCTAAAATCATCCCTTACCATGTGAGACTGAGTAGTCAATACACAGTTTACAGAACTTTGGTAAACTTCAGTATATCTGCCCTTTGGGCAGTCTGCTGTACAAAGTGAAAAGATTCCCCACATTTGTTGTCCAAGAATTTTATTTTACATTAAGGCATATTGCTTATTCATTGTACAGTCAGAAACACTAGATTTGATTGCAGGAGGTTTTCCAAGCTCTTTTCCAATATGTCTTCAGTACACAGTGTTCAGAAAGAAAAGAAAGGACTGAGCATAAGCATCAAATGCTTGCCATTTTGTTAAGCATTGATGCTTTCCTCTGCTTTTCAAAAAAATATTGTAGAGTAACCACCATACGGAGTTTGCAAGTCTTTTGAACAATGCTTCTTTTAAAGTATATAAGTGATGATAAATAGCTCTGCCCGTTTTCTTGTTTATCATTTGAGCTCACCTAAACCTTTGAGTGTTTACCCAATTTCTCTTGAGAAAGAAATAATAGAACACTCAAGTTCATGCTCACATCTTGCAAAAAATATTTTTTCTCTATTCACTTATATAAGTAATTTCTCTGAAAAAATGAAGAATTAGTCCTTTTCATGAGCTGCTTGCTGTGTTTTATGATCCAGCCCATCTTCATCACCTTTCTCAACATAGACCTTAAGCTTTGAAACACTGGATGTGAGGGAACTATATTTCCTTTTCAAACAATAAAGTGAGTTCTCTTTGGCATATGGATACGAGGAACAACAATCAGACTCTGAATTCAGAAAGTGATGATCGTAACAGAAGTTATGCTTTAAACAGGTTTCAGATATGACAAAATATAACAGAGAGCACTTGCAACTTCAACAAATGAGTGAAAAGAACTACATATTTTCAAATTTTATTTATATTTTCTGAAATAGAAAAGTGAATTTATTAATGTGGCACAAAACTCTGTGTTGTATGTGGCAATGTAGGGGACTTGAACTAAGGAGATGTCAAATAGCTGTATTTATCCTATGTGGATTGAATGAACTAAATCATTTTGAAATCCTGACAAGCATGAAATTTGCCCACAGTACATATTCACATGCTTATCAATCTACTAATTCTCAGAACAGAATCCTAGAAAAATGACTGAACATGTGATTTGAGCAAGCTACACAAAAGTCAATATTTCATTAACAGTGCAATGGAGAATTTAAAGCTATTCTAAGACTGCATTCTTCAATCTAAAGACTGCAAAGCAGAGAAAAAAGAAAAACAAAAAACAAATAAAACCCGAACAAATAAAAAAATAAACCCTAGATAAACAAAAAACCAAAACCTCCCTGAAGCATGTGATTAAGTCCATCTTTACTCAAGAAAGATCTGAAGTGCTTATTTTAATTTAGACAAATATTAAGCCAGTCAATAAAAATGTTCAAATAAGCAGCTAAATAATGTGAGGAGTAAGTCCTAGTCTGTCTCATAACTGTAAGTAATGCATTTGTCATCTACACAGCAATCATTATGTATCATTTAAAGATTTATCACTCTTGCCTTCTGATGTTAGAGCAGCTGTACCATAAATACAGCAGTTTTCAAACAAATTTGTACTCCCAGGGTAGCTATAGTTTTAACACATAAAATATTGGAGCTGAGATATTAAAAATAAGACTTTCGGTAATAGGTCGGAAAAAGTCCTTTGTGATCACATAAGCACGCTTGAGAGTGGCTGCCATACAGAAGTGACTTCCTCACATGCTCCTTGTAAGCTCATATTTAAAAATCCTGAGTTGTTTTCAATATGCAACTTTCTTTTCTTTGGGGGTATATTTAAAAGGAACAATTTAGAACATAACTATCAACTCAACAAGATAACTTTTGTAGTATTAGGATAATTATATAACTGTGAGAAAAGAAAAAATAAGAATTGATGGAACCTCTCTTTCTTAGATTACATTTCTCAAACATTGCAGCATCTGAATTGTACAGCAACATGATATTACATAAATTCACAGCACATTGTCTCAACATAGAAACTATCTCTTTGTGAGGACTATCAAGATCCACATGGACCTTATCCATCTTACTAAATATGTTATCAAGAAAATTGCTGTTGGGCCAGGGAATTCGTAGTTGCTAGTCCTTTATTTTGCTTTTCTTCAAGAACAGAACCCCTCAAAGCACAGGAAGAGCAATAAAACTAGTAGCAGCTTTTACCAGCACATTCATCTTTTCAAAGCACTTAGACAGGATAAACTTTTGATATGCACACATATGTGCAGGACTATATCTCACATAAATTCCAGTGGCTAAAAGTCATGTAAATGTGTGTGATCTAAATATCCCACCAAATTTCTATTGGAAATAATGGAGTTTGAGCCTTTTCAAGAGCAGAAATTGACATTCCACATTCAGTACCTTTTCATTTATGTGAATAGAACACAAACATATCAGGAATCCAAAAAGTTTCACTTCTACTTTTGAATAATTTCTCTATTTAGCAATTCTAAATCCTGTCACTAAAATATTATCCTGTTATCACCCTTTCTGTATTTTATAGAAACAGTTTCTGGACATTGGTTGTGACCTCCTCAGAAGCATCTGAGGCTGCAAAACAAGTTTCTTCATGTTAAAAAAGAAATTCTAAGTTTCTGCATGATCTGAACTGAATTGTTGGCAGTATGGTCAGATTGCTAATCATCTATTTTCTTTTTCAGGAGAGCATAGATTTGGGTGAGATCATGTTTTCCCTTTGTTATTTGCCTACTGCCGGGAGAATGACATTAACTGTCATCAAATGTAGGAATCTCAAAGCAATGGACATAACTGGTGCATCAGGTGAATCTACTTTTTTTAATAAGAAGGCAGGCAAGAAGGGGACAAATAGGAACTCCTTGGGTTTTGTGTGTTTAACATTGTTGTGAAATGAAAGTAGGAGGAGAATAGGTATAGGCACTGTTCAGACTTACTGGCTGTCTTTAGTCTGGCAGTCACTAGGTGTTATTCAGAATGCCCATGTTTTTCCTTTGCATTCTTTTATTGATATGATATTCTTACAAAAAAAAAAAGATTGCTCTTATACTACACATTTGACTGACTTTGAGTCCAAATGCACAAAACTGATTGTCTGTTACTCAGATCCATATGTCAAAGTGTCACTGATGTGTGAGGGGCGAAGACTGAAAAAGCGGAAAACTACCACAAAGAAGAACACGCTCAATCCTGTTTATAATGAGGCCATCATCTTTGATATCCCTCCAGAGAATGTGGACCAGGTCAGCCTCTCCATTGCAGTGATGGATTACGATCGGTAAGCGCAGTTTGCTTTCTTACCATTAATCTTCAGTGAGAAGTTACCCTATCATTGCAAGCAACTGCATTCCATCTCCTTGAGGTTTAAAGCAGGTTTAGTGTCACAAAAGATAAAGGCTTTGTGTCATAAATAAATGTGATCCAGAAGAAACATGGTGTAATCTTCTTATGGGCCACTAGCCTTGGCATACATTTCTTTCCCCATCTGGTGGCTGGACTATGTAAAATCTTTATAAATCAGGTATGTCTCCCAATTTAAAAAAGTCTTTCACACCTCTAATTTCTATTTGAATGCCAGATATTTGAACTAAAAAAAAAAAAAAAAAAAAAAAATTTTAAAAAAAAAATTATATAA